>JANAVB010027599.1:733620-781120 GCA_029216955.1 Iris pallida
ATATAATATAGATATATAATATCTATATATATATATATATATTATATATATATCTATATATATCTACACATATATGATAAATACCCAATACCATACAATATGCATACATTGTATTTATATAACAACGAGTCCTAGCAAATAAGCAACCAATACACATGTATATATTATATATATATATATATATATTATAATATAATATATATATATAATATCACAAGTCGACTTAATAATAATAATAATAATAATAATACTATATAATATAATAATGAAGGCGATAAACCAAATAAGGCATTTATACCAATATGTACAGTCTAAAAATCTCCAAAATATACAGAGTTTATTTTATACAAAAGTCACGAATAATACTAAGCAGTATTTTATATTTAAATACGAATATTTAGGAAATTTCATTAAACCATTAAAACGAGTGCAATACCCTCATAAAATTCCACCAACACGAATGTCATTGGACGTGCCGCATGACTACATAGGCTTGGGCTTGGTACGGGTCTAGTCCGGGCTGGTTTGGAACAACCGGGTCTCCTAATGTCAATTAATATTAAATATAAGTAATTAGACTATTTATAATGGTCATGTCACAACTTAGCCTGGTTTTCCTAGTTAGGGCATCACTATGGCTTGGTCTTCCTTGGCATGGCTAATACACTAGTCAAAGCACGTCACTGCACTATCCGTGCCATGATTTCTAATTACCTTGTACTCATTTCCTAACAATGACTAAAATCATCTATCGTAATAATAAACTAAATAATTATTTATAAAATTTCTAAAATTGCCATTTAATAAAATAAATAATAATAAAATATATTTTTTAAAAAAAATCCGGGAAGGGGAGCTACACACTTGGCACAGAGGTAGGGGCAACCTCTATCAGGACCCCCCTCGAGTTTGGCAGGATTTCGTGTCGTGTCTGACATAAAATCGTGCGCACACTGGTCACGCACTGGCTGGGTTCTCGCAAACAGTGAGCTCTGATACGCTCCTCGTTTGCGGACACGGCGATACTTGGACCCAATTCAGGGTGGTGGACACGTAGCCCTACCCTGGGCGAATACTGGGACACGAGCACAGAGCCTCGTGTGTCGTGTGTCATGTGCACGAGGAATACTTTATCTGTTTTCTTATACTTCGTATTTTCTAAATTGGACACTTCGTATCCGGTTTTATGGACACGAACACATCCCCCATGACACGTCTACATGTGGGGGACTTTCCTCTACACCTGTTTTTGTGTTTCACTAGGTTTTAGAGTTTGAATTTTTGGTCGAACTGACGATTTCTGACACTGAAAACTGGAATAGGGTTTTCGAAAAAACTGAGAATTTGATATGTTACTGATACTTCCCTGAGTTTTACATTTGATTTAAGTTAGGGTTTTGATTCTTATATCCCTTTTGAATTCCAGTTTCCATATGTTGTTTTGATGCTTATATATATATATATATATATATATATATATATATATATATATATATATATATATATATATATATATTTATATATTTATATATATATATATATATATATATATATATATATATATATATATATATAAATATATATATATATATATATATATATATATATGATTGTATATATGTTACTGTAAATTGGGTTGAACTCAATATGAAAACTGAATTGATTTTGATGTTCTTGTCATATGTTTACTTAGTTGTTTTGGGTTGATTGGATTGTTTGGTCGGGTTCATATACATGTCTAATACTGAGTTCATTTGTATAAATCTGAGAATGATGTGAGTTTGTTGAATGTTGAAATTGAATATTGGGTTTGGTATTTCCTATAAGTTTATGATATCTAAATTGATTTGAAATGGATTTCGAAAATTAGTTGAATGAACTGAGACTTAGCTGAGTTTGACATCTAAAACTGAGATTGGGTTTGATAATTTGGGTTGATTCATATCTTAAATATGAGATGCATGTTCACTAAGTTTGTTTGTAAACTTGAGATTGCTTTTAACTGAGAACACTTGCTTCACAAACTCTTCACATGTATCACACACACACTCTGCTCTCTCTATAAATATAGATATGTCATATATATACATATGTATATATATATATAATGTGTTAGCTATAGATTGATTCACTCTTAACATGTCAAACCCCCTTTTTCTTTATATCTCTGTTCACACACACAACTTAATATATATTGCCTACTTTTATCTCTCTATCTATGTATATATATATACCCTATATATATATTGTACATATATAATTGCAATACAATGTAATGTAAATGTGAATGTGACTTATATATATGTGGTACTCTATATTACTTAATTTTGTGTGCTGGTTTGGACTATAGTATTAGACTATAGTGTGGCTTGTGCTTGGTATAGCTAGTTGACTAGGCTTTATAGTGTAGATTGGTTCTAGACCTAGAATTGACTTATTAGACCAAGTTTAGTTGAACCTAGACTAATTTGACCATGTTTGACATAACCCTAACTAGTTTGACCTAGTTTGACTTTTAGAGTTGACCATAAGTCAACAATGAGTCAATATGTGACTAATTGACCTAGCTTGACTAGAGTTGATCACTTAATTGACCAAGATTTACCTTGCTTGACTAGAGTTTGACCTAGTTGACTAGATTGTTGACCAGAGTTAACTTTGACCTAGATTGACCTAGAAATCATGTAGATGCATTGTACACTTTATTTATCATCCCTTGTATACATCTTGACTTGTCTTGCTCTAAATAGGACTCAGAATACCTCATTTCGGACATTATATTCTCACAGACATTCAGATCGCAGGCGAGTACATTCTCTGACCGTTTCATACTTGTTAGGATTTATATTCTGGCTCTAGATTACTTTACATTATGCTGACACAATATCATCACGGATTTGTACTATATGGATCTTTTCTTGGGATGTTATCCCCCATAGCGGGCGCATCGGATATTTCATGTCATGTGTTTCATGTAAATCATGTATTCCTTGCTCTTGTGTTATTCATGTACTCTCATGTTCTCTCTTGTGCTTTCATGTACGCTCATGTACTTTCATGTGCTCTCATGTCCGTTCATGTTTCCTCATGTGCTTCGTGTGTAACCAAAAAATCATGTTCGTAACGTAACTTGACTGGATCCTTGTGTATTGATTGTGGGTAGGGGTTAGTATAAATGGTCATGTGATTTACCCATCATGTTTACTCTGTTACTTTTCATGTGTTATCTTGTACAACACAGCCTTCTTGGCTAGTGTCCCTCATGTACACCCATATTATATCATGTTCAACCCAAGTCAATTACATGCCATCTCGTACTCTAAATTACTAGTAACTTACAGTTCTTACTTATCAATATATATTTCCAGTTATCAAATATCTCTCATGTTTTCATGTACATCTTCTTACAGTATTTCGTGTATCTTACTCTATTGCTTGCTTTATATTTCCTGTCATGATATGAACTGCGTGAGATGTATTGTGCTCGTTCCTGTCCTGACTGGACCTGTTGAAAATATTACAGAGGATGAGGAGTTCTACCCTACCTACTACGGAGCTGGCTTAGATGACACTTGCAACCTAGACCCCCAGGAGGTTCAGGAAGCTGCTGAGGGTCCTACCATTGTCTAGAGTAGATAGTTAGACTGTTATTTCTTTTCTTCATGTCATTTTTTGTTTATGGTTTCAGAGTTGTATTATATTTGAGATGTTGAGACTTGTGGTTGTTAACTTGGTCTTATTTTTCTTCTGTTTGTACCTCAGTTTAAGAATTTCATTATTATCATATCATGCTATTTTCTATCTTTAGACCTGTGATTGAGTTGTACCTTGTGTGATTGGCCTCTGTTTGGAGAGTATATCATATTGTGGTTAGTTGAGATCATGACTTAGAACAGCGTTCTACCGCCGACACTGCGGCGTAGGCTGGACGTACCCACTTCTCGTGTCCCTACACTGGGTGCGGGTCGTGACAGTGGGGGTCGGGGGGATCTAGGGCAGTGGAGGGGGCCGGGGGGGTGGAGGTGGGCCGGGGGTGGGGGGATGGCGGTCGGCGGTGGTAGGGGTTGAGGGCCGGGGATGGGAGTTGGGGTCGGCGGATTGGGGCCGGGGGTGGGAGTTAGGGTCGGCGGTGGTGGGGGTGGGGATCGACGGTGGTGGGAGTGGGGAGTTGGGGGTCGGCGGTAGTATCACACACACACACACACACACACACCGAAACAGAATTTTTTTAAAACCGAACCGAATCTCTTAGTATATATATATAAACTTTGGACCGAATTCCCTTAGTATATAAATTAGTATATATATATATAAGATACTTCTCTTGCGATGTAGAATACCATTGCAAGGTTAACTATATTTTCAGAACTGGATCGACGGATGAACCGCCGCTATTCCGTCGTTATTTCGTCGCCAGTCCGACGAAACGTCGCCAAGGTTCTGTAAACATGGAAGATTTCCAGAACTGGATCGATGGATGAACCGCCACCACTACCAAAATACAGTAAATTAGCGACGAAAATTTAGCGACGGATATCGTCCGTCGGCGTTAGCGACGGCTTTGTGGCAACTAGCCGATGGATTACCGACGACAAGCCGTTACATTTTTTATTTTATTTTTAGGGGGGGAATGGTCGCACATCCGTCGCTAGGACGTCGGAGATATAGCGACGGATACTGAGCCTTCGCTATGCAGTCAATTATTTTGCGAGAATTGTGGAGAGAATTGGCGGGAAAATTCTTCGACTATGTAGCGACGGATATTCAGTCTGCAAGTATCAAAAAGAGCGACCAACGGGCGACGAATAAAAATCCGTCGCTAGTCCGTCGCTAAATATACGTTCCAGACTTAAATTGAAACGGCGGGCGAAACTTTTCGCATTTCCCCCAAATTCACTCTCTCTCTCTCTCTCTCTCTCTCTCTCTCTCTCCCGCGGCTTCGGTGATCGGCGTCGGCATCCTCTCCTCTCTCTCTCCCGAAGGTAATCCCCTCTCTCTCTCTCTCGATCTCTCTCTCTCTCTCTCTTGCGGTGTCGTAGGGGCAGCGGGGGCGGCGGGCTTAGGACGGGGGCGTCGGGGGCTGGGCGGCGGGGGGGCGGCGGTGGACGGAGGGTTGTAGGTGGCGGGGCTACGGGGGACGGCGGGCTTGGGGCGGGGGCGTCGGGGGCTGGGCGGCGGGCTTGGGGCGAGGGCGTCGGGGGCTGGGCGGCGGGCTTGGGACGGGGGCGTCGGGGGCTGGGCGGCGGGCTTGGGACGGGGGCGTCGGGGGCTGGGCGGCTGGCTTGTGGCGGGGGCGTCGGGGGCTGGGCGGCGGGCTTGGGACGGGGGAGGTGGGGGCTGGGCGGTGGGCTTGGGGCGGGGGCGTCAGGGGCTGGACGGCGGGCTTGGTACGGGGGCGTCGGGGGCTGGGCGACGGGGGGCTGCGGTGGGCGGGGGGTTGTGGGTGGCGGGGCTGCGGGGGTCAAGTGGCTAAGGCTCACTTCCGATTTCATGTGGTCTCTAAAATTTATTCAAACTTAGCAGGAGTCCATTCCCTGCTCTTCTATTGAACTGTCACACATATATATATGCAACCGACGCACAGCCATAAGCACTCTTCATATATATGCAACCGAACTTCTTTGCTCAAATCCTGAAGATTTCTTTACAAGTCTAAATATATATATATTGAAAAAAAGGGTACTTTTATTCAAAAAACGAAAAGACTACTTGTTACAACCCATAGCAATACACTACAAGCTATAAGCACTACATGCTGTTATCCTCCCATGAGGTTAGCATCCGTATCAATGTTGTTTAAAATCCCATGAATAGTCATGGATATGCCTTCAAAAAGTCTTCTATTTCGCTCACGCCATATGTGCCATACTGCCGATAATAGTTTGATCTTGGCTTGGGGCGGGGGCGTCGGGGGCTGGACGGCGGGCTTGGGGTGGCGGGCTTTGGTCGGTGGCGGCGGGATCTTTGCTTCTCAAATTCATCTGAGTTTATATATTGGCTAAATAATGTGTTATCCATATTGGGTGTTATCCATTAGTTTGGTGGTGTTTGGATTAGTAAATGTGAATATGGGATTTGGGTTCATGGTGTATATGTTCACTGTCTCAAGGACAGTGCGAGTTCTTCATCTGTCTTCTTTGTTAAGAATATCCTTGGGACATTCGCTTCACCAAAGTCACTGAATAAGTAAAAAAATTTCTGGAAAACCGACCCTTAGAGTGTATCAGTTGTGTGCTTCTATATAGATGTATATATCTATACATCTAACTGTGTTATACATATGTGTATGTGACAATCTCAGTTAGCGACGGACTAGTGACCGGTTAGCGACGGATTTTTCCAGCTCTATTTGTATTAATCTACGGTACGACATGGTGATTAGGACATAGTCCCTGCAGCCATTCGACTGGCGAGGAAAAAAACTATGTTGCCGTAGATAAAGTTGACTGTCCTCCGACCCTCATCCCTCGGCAATGATGATACGACAACCTATCACTATATCTTATATAGTAGTAGATGATGTCTTAGTATTACATTATGTGAGTTCATCTTGATTCTGTTATATCCTTCAGATACTAGATACGATAAGAACATATACTACACCATATGTACAGAACATATATGATTTACACTAATATATGCTAGAATGAATTTTGGGTTGTGTTCTGAGCCATCCGTTCTCACACTTAAAACACATAGGAATTAGTAGTGTGAGAGTGCCGGAGAGAGTGAGAGCGCCAGAGGGGGGAGGAGAGAGAGTGAGAGAGTAAAATGGTACTACATGGTGAAGTAGTACTGTATTTTGGCTCCAGCTCCAGCTCCATTTGCATTAATCTATGGTACGACATGGTGATCAGGACATAGTTCCTGCAGCCATTCGACTGGCGAGGCAAAAACTATGTAGTCGTAGATAAAGTTGACTGTCCTCCGACCCTCATCCCTCGGCAATGATGATATGACAACCTATCACTATATCTTATATAGTAGTAGATGATGTCTTAGTATTACATTATGTGAGTTCATCTTGATTCTGTTACATTCTTCATATACTAGATACGATAAGAACATATACTACACCATATGTACAGAACATAGATGATTCACACTAATGTATGCTAGAATGAATCTTGGGTTGTGTTCTGAGCCATCCGTTCTCACACTTGGCAAAAAATCAAATTTTATGTACTTTATCTGCTTTCGAAAATGTACTCAAATTACATGATGGTTCCTTTAGTTAGCTTGCTTATGTTACAATTATATTATTTATGAATATCGATCTTACCAGATGGCACCTATGACCTGAGGAGCGGCACGTCGTTTGAGGGAAACAGTGAATGCTGAGGTGGCTCCTCCTACAGTTAAGGAGGATGTGGCACCGGTAGCCAGTGAGACCGGGAGTTCTATTCATCCAGCACCGGTAGCTAGTGAGACCGGGAGTTCTATTCATGCAGCACTTGTAAGGGACTACATCTCTCCTCACGCCAAAGATCCCGCTTATTCGAGGTGGTTGCGTGATCGTATCACTGAGCGTTTGCGTGAGCTGCGTGGTTCTCATTAGCTATTAGTACTTATTTGTATTAGACTATTTGTATTGGGTTGTTTTTGTATTAGTCAATTTGTATTGGACTACATATATGAATTAGTACTGTGTCAATCTCTGGATTGTATTGGACTACGATATGGTGATCAGGACATAGTCCCTGCAGCCATTCGACTGGCGAGGCAAAAACTATATAGCCATAGATGAAGTTGACTGTCCTACGACCCTCATCCCTCAGCAATGATAATACAACAACCAACCAGAGAGGATACTCTGAGAGATCCATCTGAGTAGGGCGTATACTCTGAGAGATCACCTTTACAAGAATGATATCAGTAGTGGGATTGAGTGTTGGAGGAGATATTATCAGAGTATACGTCCTACTCAGATGGGTCTCTCACCGTTACTATTTTTTTCTGACAGCATGGTGGATGTGCTCCGTCAACAGATTCTTGCTCTGAGCCAAAACTTTGCTTCGGAGCTCAAGTGGACATCCTTCGTGTAGAGCTCGAGTAAGAGGTTTCTGACAGCATGGTTGTCTCCTTTGTCAAAGTATCCAGGCTCATCCCACATTGGTTGTGGGACCCTTAATGTGAATATCATGTAACTGCGGTGTCGGAAGACTAACATGTCATAATATAAGGATATATCTTTTCACAATATATCACCTTGTCAAAAACCCTTAATGTGAATATCATGTAACCGCGATGTCGGAAGACTAACATGTCATAATTTTTTAAGCCGTGTGTTTTGACATAATCCTCCCAACTCTTTCTTCCTATATAGTAATCTTGCATTACTACATAGCAGGAAAGAGTTTGGAGGATTATGTGAAAACACACGGCTTAGAAAATTATGACATGTTAGTTTTCCGACACCGCGGTAACATGGTTGTCACATTAAGGGTCTTTGACAAGGTGATATATTATAAAAAGATATATCCTTATAATTCTCCTACGGATGTTGAAGAAAACCTCTGTACTTCCTCCGGGTCATGCCGCCGGCTGTGCTGCTTCCCCTCCTCTTCCTGTCCACTTCTTCTCCCCCGACTCTACACTTGAGGTGGATATCATATGTGGCTGAGAGAGTCAAATAAGAAGAAGGAAAGTAGGGAGGAGCAGATGGGTCCAGAGCCATGGTGGAGGAGAGGAGAAGGAAGATGCTTGATCAAAACTTGAGGTGAAAAAGTTGTGACGTTGATAGCATGAGAGAGGGAGAGGGTGAATGGAGGGAGGGAAGTGGCTGCATGCCTTTGGCTCACTCGAGCGGTATTTTTCCACCGACCCTCATCCCTCGGCAATGACGATTTGACAACCTATCATTATATCTTATATAGTAGTAGATGATGTCTTAGTATTATATTATATGAGTTCATCTTGATTCTGTTACATTCTTCAGATACTAGATACGATAAGAATATATACTACACCATATGTATAGAACATAGATGATTCACACTAATATATGCTAGAATGAATTTTGGATTGTGTTCTGAGCCATTCGTTCCCATACTTGGCAATTAAGCATGCAAAATAGAACTGATTATGTTTAGTTTGTCTTACGATACAGATTTTTACATCCAAATTGAAATGGATCGTTACTTCGTTGATCGTACATGGATGTACCAGCGGATCAACCTCCTGGACCGTAGGTACTTATAAGTATTGAACATATCGGATTAGTATCGATCTATCGTTTTGGTATGGGCCGTATCGGTTGGTATTGGTCTTAGCGAATTGGTATCGTCCTATTCGATATGTATCGGCCGTATAGCTAGGATTCATATTGGCCTTATCGATTTGGTATCGGTCATATCCGATAGGTATCGGCCGTGTTGGATTAGTATAGACCATTTCGGATTAGTATCGTGGAAGGTTTAGTAACAACTGTACTTGGATTTCTCTCTTCTAGAGCTAGATCACCATTGCAAGAGAGTCACGAGAGCGTAGCTGGCCAGTTACAGAACATACATACTTCTTTTTAATCTCTCTTTTTCTGATGGAAAAAGGAAGCAAGTATGTTACTGTAACTGGCCAATCACGATCTGGTGACTCTCTTGCAATGGTATTCTAGCTCGAGAAGAGAGAAATCCAAGTACAGTTGTTACTAAACCTTTCACGATACTAATCCGAAATGGTCTGTACTAATCCAACACGGCCGATACCTATTGGATATGACCGATACCAAATCGATAAGGCCAATATGAATCCTAGCTATACGGCCGATACATGTACATATCGGATAGGATGATACCAATTTGTTAAGGCCAATACCAATCTGATACGTCCTATACCAAACCGATAGACCGATACTAATCTGATACACTAGATACTAAGTACATCCGGCCTATACCAGCGGATCCACCAATTACTGTACGATAGGCCCAACGACTCCAGTTACATCCGGTTATTGGTGAGTACATGATTACATAGTAATTCTGTTAGTCTTGTGATACAGATTTGTACTCTCTCATGCTACCAACGTCACAACTTTTCCAGTGCTGCTCCCTCTAATGATGATGAACGCAAAAAACCAACGTCACAACTTTTATAATTTGAGTAAATTTCTTTACCCTATATGAAAATTTCTGTTGTCAGAGAGACGGCTCCTAGGACTCGCCGAGGTGGTGCTGCTAGTCGAGGAAGGGGCCGAGGCAAGAAACCCTTGGAGGTCGACACGGAGGAAGTCTCCATCGTCAAACAAGAGCTGGTGACTATTAAGGAGGAGGTGTTACCAAAGGTCGAGGTCAAGGAAGAACCGATGACCATCAGGAAAGAGATTGCTCCCAAGGTTGAAGTTAAGGAGGAGCCACCGTCAGAGAGTAGTAGCATCGGGACCGACCCTCCTGTCCCTACAGAAGACGTCAACCAGATTGAGCCTTCGCATGCAAAGTGACTGATAGAATGGTACATGCCTCAACGTAACTATGATCCCTGGCTGTGAGAATTCATCGTCTGACTTACAGTCTTTGCTGAGGCCAAAGTCGATTTTCCTATGTGTTTTGGAATTTTGGAATATTTGTGAAAATTTTGGAATATTTGTGGGAATTTTGGAATATTTGTGCTATGATCGGATTATAACAACGGATATTAGGTTACTCTTCAGGATAATTAATGTCTATTTTATATTAATTTGGTTTGGTCTATATGATTCTTGGATAATTGGTGTGCATTAAATTCGTATGTGCATATTTGGTCTATGTGATTCTTGGATAATTGGTGTGCATTTTATATTTGGTCTATGTGATTGTTGGATAATTGGTGTGCATTATATATTGGTTTGGTTTATGCATATTTTTGCGTACAGGAAAAGTGCTGCAATTTTTTTGGAAAAAAATCTCATTTAGCGACGGACTAGTGACCGGTTAGCGACGGATATTTTCAGTTTCCGACTACTGTTCGACGACATATCCGTCGCTAACTGGAGATTTAAAAATGTTTCCAGGTACCGACGGGTGGTCGACGGAATATCCGTCGGAAACGTTCTGGTGGTATATAGTTCGACGAAATGGCGACGACTCATCCGTCGCCATGGTTCTGGAAATACCAGGCATTTTCAGAACATGGTCTATGGATAACCCGTCAGTATTTCGTCGCTAATCCGTCCTTTGTTAGCGACGGCAAGCGACGGAGTAGCGACGATGTATCCGTCGCCAAGGTTCTGGAAATGCCAAGCATTTCCAGAACATGGTCGACGGATAATCCGTCAGTATTCCATCACTACTCCGTCCTTTGTTAGCGACGGCAATCGACGGAATAGCGACGGCAAGATACACTCTGATACGCAATTACGACGGTTTACCGACGGACCATTACGTCGCTAGTGTCTACAAAGTTCAGTTTTAAATACTTGAAATGGACGAAAGCCCGTCGGAAAGTCGTCGCTAATGCTTCGTATTGTGAAGTCGACAAGCCGTCGCTATTCCGTCGCTTGACGACTACGTAGCGACGGACCGTTATCAGCGACGAGCTGATTGTCGACAGATTATTTTGGCAAAGATCCGTCAGTGATCGGTCGCTAATACAAATTCTCGACGGACGGGCGACGGATCTGGCCGTCGCTAAATCGACAAATTTTGGTAGTTCGCTATTCCGTCGCCAGTCCATCGAAATGTGGCGACGAAGAGCGATGATTTAGCGACGAAGTTTGCGTATCAGAAACTCTCTGATACGCATTTACCGACAAGTTGTCGACGGATTGGCGACGGAGAATGCGTATTAGATACTCTCTGATACGCTTTTACCGACAAGTTTTCGACGGATTGCCGACGAATTAACCCGTCGGTAAGACGATGTATTACTTACTTTCTGATACTTGATTTGATGGGTTTCGGCCAGTCGTCGCTAATTGTACGAATATGGCTGTCGAAAATTCGTCGCTCAGTCGTCGCTTGGTGACAACTTGACGACGGATTGTTTTTAGCGACAAGCTATATCCCGACGGATGTATTTGACCCAAATCCGTCGGCAAACCGTCGGTAATCTGATTTACCGATGTATTGGCGACGGATATGGTCGTCGCTAAAACGTTGAATTTTGGTAGTGCATCTTGCACCTGAGATCTATCATTTATCGAATCAAGAATAATTCGTATACCTCGATCAACTTTTTTCATACAAGGGTTCTAGCTTATCCAATAGTGTCTTTGTATGCTCAATATTGGTGATGTAATTATACTCGTTCATGTCCACGAATTGCCAGCTGATATGCCCACACTTGTATATGCTTAAAATTTCAGTCCTCGACTAATTTCTCACTGGCTTCTCGGGATCAAATACCGGAAGACACAGCTTCCTGACGAATAATAAATATTTTATCTTATTCCGCTAATAATGGTCTTTGTAACCATTCAAGTTTATCATGCAACTAGCTAGTTTCGTATCCATTACTTCTACTCGGTTTGATTGTCAACCATGATTCCTGGAACCTATTCTCTGACACAACTGTCAACCACAGCTCTGATACTACACTGATGGTATCAACAAAACCAAAAAATCTTTGATACCGCTCTGATGGTATAATCAGAACCAATAAAGTTCCAAGACCACTCTTTTGGTACGAGCAGAACCAATAAACCTCTGTACCACTGTTAATAACGAATACGAAAACCGTTCACCCCAACTGATAGTACCTGGCGATGACTGAAAAAAAATGTCACAAAAAATTAATAGCCGAAATCACATAGAAAAAGTACAATGAAAACACAATAATATTTACATTGAATTTAGAAGAAAACTATGGGACGATCGAAGTCCAATCCGGAGAAGTCTCCACAATGTAATAGAGAAAATACATTGACTCATTTACAAACTCATCTTTGATCCAAAAGGAACACCTCAATACTTTAGTAGATGGAAATAGAATGCAGTGAGTAGACGAAGATGACAGAAGACAAGATAACGAGGAAGAACTAATGAAGAACTCCTCGAAATGATCCCTCCTCGAATCAACCTCCGAACTTTGAATCTCTCTTCCACTTTTATAAAGTTGCAAACTTGAGAAACCTTTGATTTTGATCTCACAGAGATTGATGATGGTGGATTATGGTTAGGAAAAAACCTATTCAAAGCACCCAAATCCTGCAAGCATCTGGCCGTTGATTTTGATCCAATGCCGTAAATAAAATACCTATTTTCGGCTTCAGCCTAGACACCGATAAACCGGTTCTGATATACTGGTGGTATACCGAAAAAAATATCCTTTTGAGTTAGAACCTATTCTGGAACAAACTTTATTAAAACCGGTGTACATGCTGCAACACTATATCGCTGGTGTTGGTTTTCCAATAGCTTCCGGTACACGCTGAAATTGTGCCGTCTTTGTGACCTTCGACTTTTCGAGTTTTTCCGACAAACGAATGACATCCGTCGCACTCCGGATCCGGAATGTTCTCCACATAGGTTGGAAAGTCCACCCAAAACCAATAATTTGCATATAATCCTGCCTTCCACAAGAGGACAAAGCACATCGAAATTAAGTTATAAAAATGTTATAAAAATTAAGTTCTATAAGAGCATCCACAGTGGTAACACTTCAAACCATACTCCAAATCACTTCAAACCATACTCCAATAATTAATTTTGGAGTATTCCCTTCATGTTGGTACACAATGGTATACTCTAAATAAACACTCCAAATTGACAAGTGGCAACACTTCATTTGTTTTCCTTCTTATTTTTCTTTCATAATTGACAAGTGGCAACACTCCAAAAAAAGAATGAAGGAGAAAAGTAAATATGGTGGGTCAACTACTGGACTCTCCAAATTTGGAGAGTCTCTTAGCTTTCTACCATTTTTCAAGTGTGGACAAGAGTCCATTGGAGCCATCAAGTGCTACAAAATTTGGTTAAAAATCAAATATAGCACTTGAAATTAGTTTCACTGTGGAAGCTCTAACATTGAGTTTGTTATAAAAATGTTTGTTTCTTAGGGATAAGTTTAGATTTATTAGTTATACCCCAATGTGTATTATATACTTATGAGTAAAGAAAGAGACGATATCATTTTCTGATTACAATTTTAGCAGCAAGGTCGTCCGTGGCCACAGTTTTTGTCGATAGTTCGACAATAGTTCTCGAGCAAACGGTGGTGTGATTGGTCTGAAGGCTGGACCAGTGCTCCCATAGCCATATCTAATCAATGTACGCCATGCTTGGCATTGATCAGGTCCCCTCGCTTCAAGCTTCAAAATTGCTCTCAAGTTTCAATCTCTACAGTTACTTGAAAGCTCCGGTGTAGGCTTAGCGAGGAGCAAAGATTTTGGTCTTTGTGGTGTCGATCCCGACGGCGTGGAGATGAACTTGAGTGTGGTCTCATCACATTGAAAAGTTAGAAGATCGGACCACAAGTTGAGGTCGACTCGCAACTCGGAAGATATTGATAATTAAGTTGCATTATCGACTGGTCTAATAATATCATGGAGATGCTTCGAGAGTGTACATCAATGGATCAATCTCTTGGAAGCCAAGGACAACGTCCCTTGAATTAGTTCAAAGACATACGCAACTAGTACACACAACAGCTGCCAAATCGATCGGCTAGATACATGCATGAATTGTGTGACACTTGTTTTTTTTTTTTGGTTGACAATGCACATGAGCAGTTACGTGCAGAAAGTTGTGAAGACGTGCACTCGAACATGCAATGTGTACCGAGATGTTCTTGTGTCCTACACACACATGTTGTGTGTACCAAATCGAAGATGAACCGTTCTTATCGTTAGCAAAAGAATGCTCACATAAATAGCTGCTCAATTCCCCGCTTAATTTTCAATGTTCTCTATTAAATACGGCCAATTCTTTCAAGAGCGAGTCGGTTTTTTTTTTCACAAATTAATATGAAACTTAAATAAGGGATAGAAGGATTTGTAGCTACTAATCATTCAAAGAATCATGTCCAATAATACACTTGGTGGAATCTAAAATGTTTCACGTACTATTCCAAAAATACAATCATGATGTTCTATAGAATCCACATTAACCAACCATAGTAGACAAAATAATGAGAATGCGCTGTTACTACAAATAATGTGATATGCTGCAGATTTCTTCTTGTAGTACTGTTGCATATGAATATCAGATATTTCTTAATAGCTCAGATTTCCAAATAATTTGGCATATGATCCATGTCCAAAGCCATTGCTATCGTTTGGTTATCGGTCTCTGTCACTTTGTTGTAGCAGACGGAACAGAAGCTTTCACTCTGACAAGAGCCCGTCTTCTTCGATGCTGCCCAGTGCCGGCTGCCACTGTCGTGCACTCCTTGCGCTCTTGTGCTGTCGTCTATCTTGACTTGTTTCCTGAACCATTTCAAGAAAAAAAAGGAATCATTATTAATGGCACGTCTAGTTAACATTTACGTGGTCTTAAATTTTGTACCAACCTGGTCTCTCTCTTCCCTGAGCTCGTTACTTTCGTCAGCTCTTGTTAACTCGATCTCCTGCTGTTTCTTGATCAATTCATGCTGTCTTCTTCTCAATTTGTGTTTTCTTGCCTCTAGCACCCTTGTCGCCTCTGATGGAAATTGAAGAAAAATGTTCAAATCCGACGCACAGAAAATAATTTTGAAGATGAGCTAGTACAAACCTTGGTCGGTGATTAGGCGGTAAACTTGTCCTGTCAGCAGCATATGGTTGGGCTTGAGAAGCCTGACTCGAGCGCAGCACGGAGCACGAATGGCGCAATCTTGGTTTTCTTGGATAATGAGCGCGACATGGTGGCCTGGGTAGCACTTGATCACCTCCTCTGCAGTTGTAGGCCAGTAGAGCCTCTCCGTTCGCCCCCCTGGGTGTTGGATGACCACTGTTGCTGCCTCTGCTACTTGGCAATTGCCCATGCTCTCTTTCTTCCCTTTGCTATTCAAAGTGTTTGAGAGGAGTCTTGCACAAACTGCAGGCGGTGCTTGTGGTTGGCTTTTTAATATGATATCAGTGTGTGGGCGAACCTTGCACTTTACTATGTGGCGAGAAATTATTAGGTGCTCCCGGCTCGCCATTGGATGTGCTGAGTGGTGAGCCCGGTCCAATGAACAATTGACATTTGGCAATAACTAATTAACTCCACGCTCACCACTCAGCACATCCAATGGTGAGCCGGGAGCACCTAATAATTTCTCCTATGTGGCAATTGTCCAACTCGACCCTTGTGGTTAACGGGAGAGGTATAAGACTCTGGCTGGGTGGCAGAAGATCAATGAATCCAGCGACGAAGGCATATTATTTCTTCCATTCATAAAAATGGTAGGAGTTGGGGACAGTGGGGCCATAATGTTGGAATTATTCAATAATTATGGGGCCACACATGTAAAATTAATTGTGTTTGGGCTATCTAAATAATTAAGCCAAATTAAAGTGGTCTATATGGAAATTGGCTTAAGGGTATAATTGTCATGGAATTAATGTGTAGATACCGGAGATAATTCTAATTTGATGAGGGGCCAAATTAGAAATATCACAACACACATATCTATATATATGTGTATTCATTAGGGTTATGGTCCCCAACTCATACGGCCACCAAAGAGAGGGTTTCTCTATTCTCTTCTGTATCCCCATCAACAAAGAGAGGAATAAAGATTTAATCTTTATTATTAAGGATCGTAGTGGGTTGGAAGATCAAGCCCCAAAAGAGACGTTTGCTTCAAGATCCGTCAAGCAAAGACAATGGATTCAGGTACGCTTCCGCAAACAATTTTATTATGTTCTTCATCTCATGAATCGATAGGGTACATTAATTATTAACAAGTGGTATCAGAGCCAGGTTGTTTGATTCATGAGTTTGAAGTTTCAGAATCCAATTTTTTTTATTATTGTTCAGGAACCCTAGAACATTATATCTAATGTAATTTTGGGTTTCGATTACTCAATAATTTTTTTTAAGGATCCATAAAGGAAGAACAAATTAGGTCTGCTAATTCCAATTTTTATTGATAATTGGTTCATGGTATTTGATTTAGATAAACTGTCATGATAAAACTTTTTAGATGATATATCTTACACGGAAGTTTAATTGGTTTTCAAAGTTTAATTCTGTTCCGTGATAAATAATAAATAATAATAATGTGGCCATGAAAATTTGGAAGTCTGTTTTATTCCGTGTGGATCCATTGATGACCCGAATCCGAGACATGAATTCTCGGCAACCATTAGATCTTGTTAGATTCTTCAGAACTCCAATCGGAATTATAGTACACGCAGGAAATTTATTTCCTTGCTTGAGGAAATTTATTTGTCTATCAAAAGACATGGTTTGGTCTGTGCTTTTTTTCTTTGTTACTAGCTATGAAGTTCATGCTTACATATGTTACACACAGCTTGCCAAATTGTAACTGCTACGTCTTCATAAGCTAATTCATTATTTATGTACAGTAATAATCTCTGGTTAATGTTTAAATATTAGATATGGACGCATGTAATAATATGGAATGTCGGTTAGATTCCAATTACTTATTCTGATAGATATTTGGTGTTACTCAATTTAGAGTGTTTTCCAATATAAGTTGATCATTGGAGGACAAATTGGAATCAAATATAGACAATTTTATGTTTGGCATAAATTTAGTTTCCAATAAATTTATGTTCTAAGTCATATATTTGATGTAATCTATTGACGTACTTTTGTCAGCAGATTATTTTAATATAATATTTATGGATTATTTGAAGCAATCTATTGGTCCATATCTTCAGTAAAATATTACGTGAATTTTATTATATTGACAATGCTCAGTTTCGTCAAATTAAGAATATTTGTTTGAATCATGTAAAGAGATTCACATGCTTATGATTATCTTATTTGAGTTGTAATATTTTAATTATGCATGTACATAAAGTTTTGGACATGATTCGGTTTTGTAAAATTTAGTCAACATTCAAAAAAAATTTGGTACCTTTTTATGACTAGCAATAGTTGTCCAATATTCTAAGTAGACTCATTGAAACAAGATGTCGCCAAAGTGACCGCTCTTGCGTAGATAGTCTACGAGATATGTCGGATGTTTGTGTGTGCATATTCATGCGGATATTAGCCGGCCCAAAGGAAGGTTAATACTTGGCCGAATTGCACGCATACTTGTGGTGATAAATGTGTGACAATTATACGGTTTACATGTGAATAGTAATCCGATCCAAAGAGTACCACTTGCAGTTAATATCACTGTCCAAAGACTTGATATTAATGATGCACTAGGTATCTTGAGATGGGGTTCACCATTATTTGAATTTGTTTGACTATCTTTTATTCTTTGGTTATTAATTAGAGCATATTTATTTATTTATTTTTTGTTCTCTTTTCAGCTAGTGTTGCTAAAATATCTGCTAATCTGAACTCAATTCCAATGTTTAACGGAACAAACTTCAAGGACTGCAAAGAGAACATATATATTGTTCTCGGCTGCATGGATCTAGACCTTGCACTTAGGATTGAGCGTCCCACTACTCCTAAGGATGACAGTTCATCTGGTGACAGAGCGAACTTCGAGAAGTGGGAACGCTCAAACCGCATGAGTCTAATGATCATAAAGCGCGGTATTCCAGAGGCATTCAGGGGTGCAGTATCTGATGAGGTTACTAATCACTACAAGAAAATGTAGTATTTATGGCGTGCAATTTACGGCGCGCAGTTGCTGCGCGTTGTAAATGATACTCATTTACGGCGTACAAATATGCATGCCGTAAAAGAGTTGTTTTTTGTCTTTTTTACGGCGTGTTTGGCATGCACACCGTAATTGAAGACTCAATTACGGCATGCATTTTTGCGTGTTGTAATTGAACACTCATTTACGGCATGCATTTTTGCGTGTTGTAATTGAACACTCATTTACGGCATGCATTTTTGCGTGTTGTGATTGAACACTCTTTCACGGCATGCATTGCTGCGTGTTGTAATTGAATACTCATTTACGGCATGTATTTTTGTGCGTTGTGTTTGACCACTCATTTATGGCCCATATCTATGCATGTTGTAATTGTCCCCTTAAAAATTAGGATCGGCTATAGCTGGTTCCCCTTTAAGTTTTTATTTCCCCCTTAAGTTTATTTTCCCTCTTAATGTTTTAATTCCCTCCTTAAGTTTATTTTGTTTTCCCCCCTTAAGTTTTATTTCCCCCCTTAATAGGATCGGCTACAGACTTCAGTTTCTTTCCTCCAAAAAACTAGGGTTCGGTAGGGATCGGCTGCTGGTGTTTTAGGGATCGGCCCCCATTGCTCCTCCGGAAGAAGAATTGGGAGACACCGCAAGAACATGGGAGCCTTCTTTCCTTTGGAGTCGTAGTCGATCTAGGGTTTGTCTAATTGCTCTCCTTTGATTTGATTTTGTAGCTAAATCTAGGGTTTGTCCGATTGTTCCACATGGTAGAAGCTAAATTTAGGGTTTGTTCTCTTCTTCTTCTTCTTCTTATATCACTAGATTCGACTGTGCTTGTTGGGGATCGGCTATGCATGTTTGTGGGAGATCTCCAGGTTGTTTTCTTGTTTTGTTTCCTTTCATTTCTTAGCTACCATATTTTTTCTCTTTGTTTCAACTGTTGTCAGCATCATTATCTTCTTATTTAGTAGAGATTATGTTCAGACCCACAATGGAAGCAATAAATATCTGGTTAACGCTAGAAAACATGGGAGTGCAGCATTTTTTTGATGTTAAGTATGTCTATGATGTTTTTTTTAATATCAAAAGGAATTCTGTTCAGACCCACAATTGATCATTATTTTTATATAAACTTGTGTAAAAATTGCTTGAGTTCCATTGTCGGAAGATCCGAAGCATCGTAATTATAAAGAACTTTCTAAGGTTGCTTCGTTAGTAGGTAACAAAATCATATCATCATGTGAGGGTAAAAAAATATACTATAATGAAGCAATTGACAAGAACACATGGCAAAAAAGGATTCATGGGAATATGTTGGTTGGTTAGAGCTTGTCCATACTTCATTGTAAAACTGAAAATGAAACATCAAAAAAAGAAGCCACAAAGTTGGGACACTAACCTGATTGTATGGATTCATCTGAATATTGTGCTTGTGTCAGTTCATTTTGATTGTGCACTTTGACATGTAATTTACTACTGAATCAATAATTTGCATCCTACCTAATATCAACAGTCATAATAATATCTTCTGGGGTTTGACCTGCATTCGTGTTGTCGTTTTATCATACTTTTAGCTGCAGTCACTTTGTAGTCATAAGTGACTTGCAGCTTTGTGCTCGAGTACTTTCTCTACTTTCATAAGAAAAAAAGGATTAATCTTGAGTTTGTGATACCATATACACATTTGTGACACCATTATGTGGAAGGTTAATTCAAGTGTAGATATATTCAACAATTTGTGGAGAATCGAGTTGTGTATGAACAGAACTGGATAAAGCATTTTACCTGCATTTGAATAGCAGTTTCAACTCTATTACCAGGCCTACATAATATGCGTGTTTCTTGACTTATATGATGAGTGATCAGTTTTATTTTTCTGCAATCTATAAAAGCCAATGTGATACCTTCTTTACCATTGATAATCTGTTTGTTTTAGTTCTTGTTCCTTTTGATACAGAAATGTTGAATGTGAAATCCTTTTGGTGCAAGTTAATTCCTATTTTTATCTTTCATAAGTAAACTATATATTCTTCATTTGCAGTATATCCTATTTACATACACTATTAAGGGAGAGCTTTTATATTATTATTTGTTGCTTATCAGATTTGGTTATGTTATGTCAGATTTGGTTATAGTATAACATTTAATACAGCTAGTTGACAAGCAAATCGAGCTACATTTCATGTCCCTAGGCGTAGCACGGCCACAAGCTCTCAACCCGAGATTGAGGAAACTGTGCTAACCCGAGATTAAGTACAATACATCTCCAAATCTTTTTATGTTAGTGAATTTTTATATATCGATATATCTTGGCACACTGGTTCATGTCAATGTGGAGTTTTAAGTCTGGAACCTTGGAATTAGCTCCAGGTTATGCAAATATGCAAGAATGCAAGAAGTGTCCATTACTATTGTCTTGTCTTCCTTTATGCTTAAGCTGATCCTAGGTCTTAGGCAATAGAAACACTAAAATTCTTGAGTTCTTGTCAGTAATACACTTGAATGTTCAAGAAATACTCAAGTCTTTATATTCATCACAACCTACAATTCATAATAGGAACAATCCTAGATCGAAACTTTTGCCCCTTTTGCAATAGGGCCGGGAATAAATCCACTAGAATGCTAAAAGACATAGAGATAGGTGGGGAACAATCTACATAAGAAACATGAACAGATGAGTCAAGTCTAAAACACACTCATGCAAAAACATACACAAGGGAGTTATTTCTATTGAAATGAACAATAATCATTTTAAACCACTAAAATCATAATGAATGCTTTTGCTGACCATGTTGCACAAATTTCTCTTGATTAGAAACTACACTATATTTTTAAGCTAAACTTGGCATGAGCACTTATATAAGAGAGCGAATAAATCTGAGAATGGACAACAATTAATTAAGTAATAATGTAATATTTTATTGACACAATAAAGTTCTGGACAACTCACTTTGTTAAACACTGCTCACCCTCTATATGCGTCAGCCAAATTATGCAAACCCAATTAGGTACTTTAAGAACACAATTATAGATTTGAACCCAATATTTGTTAATAAGTTTAAAATATGTAAAGTATATGTAGAGGTACTGCACAAGTAAGAAGAAGATGCATCTGCGTACTCTGCTAATATGTTGTGTGTGGGCAGAAGCATTATCATTTTTATGTGTACATTACACATTGCTTCTATACTCACTCGAGGATACTTTACAATCCTCTTACAACTCGTTCAGTTGTCTATAGGTATCAAGAATTCATGGTGTCAGAGCTCTCTGTGTACATTACCTTGTTGTTTCTATCCCTGTTGTTACCCACATGGACTAATGCCTAAAATACGAACATTACCTTGTTGTTTCTATCCCTGTTGTTACCCACATAGACTAATGCCTAAATACGAACATTACCCATACCTGGACTAATGCAGCTCCCATACTGCACGCAGGATACGCGAGATACACACATGTTTCCTGCTATTTCTATCCCTGTTGTTACCCACATGCACGCCTGCTCCTATGTATCTTGATGACACATACACAAAAACTGGAACCTACATAAATATGTACACTTAAGATACTACCCATACTTACTTGCTAATTATGAAG
Source organism: Iris pallida (assembly GCA_029216955.1). Lineage (NCBI taxonomy): Eukaryota > Viridiplantae > Streptophyta > Magnoliopsida > Asparagales > Iridaceae > Iris > Iris pallida. Next base: position 755,838 of record JANAVB010027599.1, read on the forward strand.
AAGACTGAACTCATATAACAGATACTACCAGATACTATACCTACTCCTATGTATCGTGATGACAAATACACAAGATTTCTCTCCCAACAATGATGCAACCCATATATCTCTGCCCACTCCATTGGGTATGCATCACCCATGGATAAACCCTAACTTGTGCACTGATATCAAAGTTCATAGTATAACATTGACTACAAGTATCAGGGCTTTGGATCTTTAGAAAATTTCTCTACATATTAGAGGATGTGATGTGGAAACTAGTAATGATTAAGAAGACTGAACTCAAAGAATCACAATATTGACATGTACCAGGACAAGTAGATTATGGAACAATGACCAAGAAATATTCTAGTAGCTATAGCCATGTACTGCAAGTCTTTAGTCATTTATTTTCCTTTCTTTTCTGTTAAATACATTTCCTCTCCACACAATTCTGTTTTCTAAAGATTCTTCTCTAGTAATGCAAAGGGAAAGAATATAGACTAATTTGCAGTGATAAAAACATTGCCTAGTGTTCCAAAAAGACCATTTTGGTGTAGTGAACTTCTCTGTATAGTGTATATTGTATTCTTGTCTTGTTGGAACATGAAACCTGAAATTTGTTAAGTTGAAACAATATGCAATCTGGAAGACTTCTTGGTACACATTTGTTTATGCATTTAGCATTAAAATTTGTTAAGTTGAAACAATATGCAACCTGCATTTATTATGGAAAATCATTCTGATTCTATGTGGAAACTTGGAAGTGTAATAGAAAGTACATAGCATAAGAATGTCATCGTGAACTTTATGCACTAATGTAACTATGATGGTAAATGAAATAACATCTCTTGATTCTTACCACAACTTTCCCTCTAGTTTATATTGTAGTCCTCCTTGTTGGCATGCACTGTGTTTTGTTAATCCTTCAATCCAGTTTTTGATGGCTACGGTTGAAATTGCAGCATTTTTGATGTGTCAAAAATTTTCACTGTTGAGCCTACAGCTTTGCCTTCAGTTTATTTCCCCCAAAAAACTAGGGTTCGGCAGGGATCGGCGCGCTGCTGGTGTTTTAGGAGGATTCTCAAGGAAAATAGAACATCATGGATAAAAGTTGGATACATCTTTCAAGGTTATTTTAAAAACCTCTAAACTATATAATCGTATGAATATACATACTGTATCATTTCGTTTCTTTGTAAAAAAAGATTGATTTTTTCCTTCTTCTCATTTTTTTTCTTGATCTTTAGAACTTGTAAGGCCTATCATGATTGTGCAAGGAGATTTGTGGATATGGTTCAAGCAAGTAAGGTGGATCTACAAAAGACTCAATGCCCTTGTAGTCGTTGTATGAACCTACAATACCATAGTTTTGATACCGTATATGATCACTTGATTATAAATGGTATGCATCCTCGTTACACTATATGGATCTTTCATGGAGAAAAGCTGAATACATTAGAAGATGAAAATTTAGAGTTTCCAGAGACCTATAACATGTACAAAGATGCACTTTATGCTGATGATGATATTATGGAACCTACAGATGAAAGAATAGAGCCTGATTTGAAAGATTTAGTGGAGGAGGCGGAACTTCCTTTATATTCGGGTTGTACCATCACAAAGATGTCTGCTACGGTTATTTTATACAAGTATAAAGCTAGGTATAGCCTATCTGATACTTGTTTTGATGAACTTCCTGACATCATTCGGAATTTGCTACCAAATGATAACATACTTTCAAATTCATTATACTCTATGAAGAAGTTTCTCAAGGCATTTGATTTAGGGTATGAGAAGATACATGCTTGTGTGAATGACTGTTGTTTATTTAGAAAGAATTTAGAACATATGGAGATGTGTCCAAAATGTGGTGAATCACGATGGAAGGTTAATAAGCGTACTCAAAAGGTTCATAAAGGAATTCCAGCAAAGGTCTTGCGGTACTTTTCAATCATACCTCGGTTTAGGAGAATGTTTAAGTCATCTGAAAAGGCAGAACAATTAACATGGCATTACAATAACACAAGCCAGGACGGCATGATGCGCCATCCAGTTGACTCGTTTGCATGGAAGAAGATTGATAGTAAATTTCCAACTTTTGCATCAGATCCTCGTAATCTTCGGCTTGGTCTTTCTTCCGATGGATTTAACCCCTTTGGTGATCTTAGTTCAAGATATAGTTGTTGGCCTGTAATTTTGGTTACCTATAATCTCCCTCCTTCTTTATGCATGTCTAAAGAAAATTTAATGTTGTCATTACTTATCCCAGGTCCGAAACAACCAGGAAATGATATAGATGTATATTTGGAACCACTTATAGAAGATTTAAAAGAATTATTTGTCAACGGAGTTAGTGTGTACGATGCATTCACTAGGACCACATTTACTTTGAGAGCTATCTTGATGTGGACAATAAATGATTTTCCAGCGTATGGAAAATTATCAGGATATTCTACAAAGGGTAAGAAGGCATGTCCCGTTTGTGGTGTTCAGACATGCTCAAAATGGCTGAAAAATGGAAAAAAAATTTGCTTACATGTGCCATAGGATTTTTCTTCCACCTAATCATCCTTTGCGGTTGAAAGCATCATGGTTTGATGGAACCGAAGAACATCGATTGAGGCCTAAAAAATTAATTGGTTCAGAGGTTCTTCAAGTGGTCAACAATATTGTAAATGTTTGGGGAAAGTCAAAGAGTCAACAACATGAAAATAGAAAGAAGAGAAATAAAGAAATCGATTATAATGATGGTGATGATCCTACACAGCTTACAAAGCGATGGAAAAAGAAATCTATTTTCTTTGAGTTACCATATTGGGAGGTATTTTTTTTCCCCTTTTTTTTTCCTTTATTTATATTAGTTGTTAAATTTAATATGTATTCTCTTCATAATGCAGATTTTGCTATTATGACACAATTTAGACATAATGCACATTGAAAAGAATATTTGTGAGAGTATTACTGTCACTCTATTGAATATAAAGGGGAAAACGAAAGACAATTTGAATTCTCGAAAAGATTTGAAGGTGATGGACATCATAAAAAAATTACATCTCAAAGATGATAAGTTTAGTAGTTCAAAAGGTACTATACCTCCGTACGTACTTTCAAAGAAAGAGAAGCATATATTTTGTGAGAGATTAGCAAATTTGAGATTGCCAGATGGCTATAGTTCAAACATTGCAAATCGAGTGTCATTACAAGACCGCAAGATTTACGGCCTCGAGTCCCATGATTGTCATGTCTTAGTACAACAAGTGTTGTCGGTGGCATTGAGAGGACTTTTACCCCAGGGACCGAGGATTGCTATTTTTCGTCTTTGTGCATTTCTTAATCAATTATGTCAAAGGGTACTTGATAAAAATAAACTAGAGCTTCTTGAAGATGAATTGCTGAAACTTTGTGCATGTTGGAAAGGTTCTTTCCTCCGTCTTTTTTTGACATTATGGTCCATTTAACTATTCATCTTGGACAAGAAGCGCTGATTGCTGGACCAGTACCTTTCAGATGGATGTACCCTTTTGAAAGGTGAGGATCAATTTTTATGATATATCTCTATATTAATTATAGCCTAATCTGATTACTTATAAAGCTTAAATTTATTATGTAATCATGATTAGGTATATGAAGGTCCTAAAAGGATATGTTAAGAATCGTTCTAATCCCGAAGGATGCATAGCTGAGAAGTATTTAGCTGATGAGTTGACACATTTTTGTTCTGGATACATAAGACAAGCAGCTAATATAGGGCATCAACATAGGCGCAATGAAGATTTTGAAGTTAGAACAATAGTTGAAGGATGGCCACTTGGTCAAGGTAGGACAAAAAAGTCAATGACTTCTTCTATGTTAGAGATTGCCCATCGTTATGTGTTGAAGAATACCGCGGAAGTTGATCCATGGAGAGAGTAAGTTATAATTCTATTGTAATTTTTTTAAATTTTAATCCTCATTATTTACACTCTAACTTATCTTTTTTATTGTTTCAGAATGCACAAAGAACAGCTTATACATTTAGATAAACGTTTGGCCAAGAATGAATCTCTTTTAGAAAAGTGACATATGAACACGTTTAGTGAATGGCTGGAAAATGAAGTAAGACGTGGCAGTAGTACTCCAATATCAGATATTGTTAGATGACTTGCATGTAGGCCTAAGAGTGAATTAAAGTTTTATTCTGGTTATGTTATCAATGGAAATCGATTTCACACAAAGGATGCCGAGAAAAGCACACAAAATTGTGGGGTTTCTATTGAAGCAGAAACAATGTGTCGAACAAGTGCGAAAGATTCTTCACAAGTAGTAGGAAAAGTAACTTACTATGGTATCATAAAAGATATCATGTTACTGGACTACTACAAATTTAAAATACCTTTATTTGATTGTGATTGGGCAAATATAAAAAATGGTATCAAAGTTGAAGATGGGTTTACATTAGTTAACCTCCATCAAGGACAACATCAATTTGAGAGGGATCCATTTATTTTTGCATCACAAGCAAAACAGGTATTTTATTCAAGAGAGTCGGACACATCGAATTGGTATGTTGTATTGAAAGCACCACAAAGAGATTTTTATGGGAATGAAACGGATGATGGGAATGAATACATGCCATGCACTCCTTTAGATGTATCACACCTTCACTTTGATATTGATGATGAAGATTGTGTAATACGTGATTATGATGATCTATCTTATGTATCGGTAATCATACCAAGGCCATTTATATAATTATCTATATTAATCTTGAGTTATTGTTTGAGTAGAAGTTTATTTTATGAATCTAATGAATTATATATTATGTTTTCTTAACAGACTGAAAGTGAAGACGGTGAAGATTGATCAAATTATCTGAGAATAAATATTTGGTCAATAAGATGGCTAAAAACGGTGAAGAAGTAAGTTCCAACTTTTAGTTTTTTTTTAACTTTAAACATACCTTCTCTCTGACAAATCGTAGTAAAGTAATTGAAGCAAAATTTAGCAATATATGTTTATTATGTTGGTTACTTTTTTTGTTGCATGCATCCTGTAGAATAAATTTGTTGCATGCATCCTGCAGAATAAATTTAGCAATATTTGGTCAATACTTTTAGGCAAAATATAGGAAAACTTGAATAACCTGCAAATGTTTTCACCATCTGGCAGTTCTCTGTTAACAGTGTTTTCGCCATGTGCATGTATATATTCTTTTCCCTCTGACAAAGATACATCCACAGACTCTGAATTTGCTTGTTTACGGGTGGTGCTTTTGCTGTCCAAACCATTTTATGTCGATTTCCTTTTCGTGCCATTTTTACTGGTTGGTATTGTATGGCTAGTTTATGCTAATCGATTTGAGACATCTAAAGGGTCTTATATATTCCAATAAGTTTCCATGTGAAAAGCCAGCAGCGGTAAAACCAAATGATGTCAATCACAGATGTAAAGGCGAAAAATTCAGAACCATAACAATCAGGCAATCGATCATGCCATATATTCATGATGGATATATCAATCACTGCAATAAAGATGTACTAGGTAACATGCATTCTGCAATCAAACTGTGCTATTTTCCTGTCATTTTCACTCCATCTTCCTCAATCTTTCATGTCATTTTCACTCCTTCTTCCTCAATCAAACTGTGCTATTTTCCTGTCAAATGATGTCATTTTCACTCCTGTCATTTGTACCCTGTGTAACCAAACCTGAGCCCTTTCACTGCTTTACACTGCTATTAGTGCAATCAAACTGCACTATTTTCCTGGCATTTTCACCCCTTCTTCCTCAATCATTATGGAAATATCAACATTGATATAGTGGAGGAATTAACTTGTGAGGCACTGTATAGTTTCTTCTTGCAGGGAGGCACTAGCAGTGGGGATTGGTGGTTATGTTAGGTCTTGTTGGTTTATTTTTGATTGAACAGGATCAGGATAATAGAATTCTTCCTGGGCTTGTAAATTGTCCAATCTTCCTGGGCTTGTAAATTGCAGTCTACCTTACCTGCAAAGCATCTGGAACACTCACTGTATACACTTTGAACATGATGTCATGTACCATGCATTATAATTATTGATACTCAGGTTACCTATTACCTATTACTATGAACTGACACTCAATTTCTTACAATAAATTGTTCTAGACATGTAAATTTACAAGTATTAAACAGTTACTATTTATTTTCATTATTTTAACTTTTTTTTGTTTGATGAAGTGCTCAAACATTGCTCCAAGGAGAACCAAAAAACACAAGAAAGCTTCACGAATTGCTGCTATTATTGCATGTAGACAAGAAAAGAACCGGTCATTACCAATGTTGGATGGCGTTTCTAATGAAGATTCTAACTCCCCACCTAAGACATCATCCAATATATTACCAAATGGTTTAGTAGAAGAGGTCAATGCAGAAAAAACCAAAAAGAACGCCTAGGGGTAAGGCAAAATGTTTGGCAGTTAGCAAACAAGCTAAGCATGCTCCTCTCCCCCTTGATTTCAACCATAGAGGCCAACCCATTAAGGAAAATGCTGCAAAGTTTAGTTCTTCCCTTGGCATGACGGCAAGAGAGCTGCTACCAGTTAATATGACTAAATGGAAGGATGTCTCAATTGATTTCAAAGATCAGATTTGGGAACATGTAACGGTAAGTTTGTTAGTATTACTATTGACTTGTTTCTTATATTTTACATGATATTTAACAACCAAATTTGGATCATATTTTTACAGCAAAATTTTGCTATTGATGAGTGCCACAAGGATTATACTTTTAGAAAGCTACTTAAGATTTGGCGAGAATGGAGATCCAATTTGGTGAAACAAGTGAGGATGCAAGCGGAAGTGGTAGGCCTACAATGTGCTGCTAGCCTCCTCAAACCTGCAAACATTGAATCTATGGATAGTGGATGTCTTTTATTCAATGATTCCTTGCACATCTGACTTTACTTCCACATGTCTTCATGATATATTTTAATTCTAGTTTTCATTTTTTGCCTTCTCCTAAGAACATAATTCGCTTGATGCTGAAGTGAATTTGCCTTCTCCTAAGCACATCTGAATTTGCACATCTGACTTATTAATATATGGTGCACGAGCACATTTCTGTTGGTGGTGTTTATGTGTGTTCTTGCGTGGGAACTGATCCTGCTATATTGAGTATAAATTATTCTATCACAGCAACTGGAAGCTTTTGTATCAGAATGGGCTATTTAGGAGAGGTTCAAAGGAAACATATAGCATTTGTTATAATAGCATATATAAAATGAGGAAAACAGAGATGGTTATTCTGATGATTCATTGCTTCTTATGGATCAAACAAAGTTGAAGCTTTGGGCTGCCTAATGCAACACTTCTTTTTATCCTGATTTTTGACTGACATGATTTTTTTTCTTTGGATAACCTACAGAAGGCATAAGTAGAAATGTGCATTTAGACAGAAATATGATGAGAAGTTCTAAAATTAAGGGATTCAAAATTAATCTGATGACGACAAACTTTGGAATTGTTTTAACAGGAGTACAAGAAGGGATGAGTGAATAATTAAAATTCATGACCAAGAGTTGATGGCCAAGGGATGAGTGAATAATTAAAATTGATGACCAAGAGTTGATGGCCAAGAGACGACCAAAAATAAGTATTTTAATCCTTTAGGAGCATTAGTTGACCATGAAGGTGAAATACATTATTATATACCCATAAAACTGAAGGTAAATTATTAGGACCAGTCGTGATGCTCTATATATATATATATATGAATGTTACGCATCAAGAAACAGCATATACAGAGAATACTTGAATGTTGAGATGTATAAACAACAATACAAGAAAAGATAGATGAAGGAATGAGTTCAAGAGTTAAGATGCAGAAAAATTTGCAGGAATGAGTTCAAGAGTATAAATCATTGTCATTGCAGGTGGATTATTCATGCACACTGAAGAAGTGCAGCAGCACTTCCAATCTTTTTTTGATGCTGAAGTGAATTTGGTTAGAATCTCCTAATTATGCTACTTTTTGTTTAGATTTTACTGGCTTGTGTATCAATACAGTCACGAGTAAGTAATCTTTTTTGACCACACGTAACAAATTCTCGTTGTTGTGGAACACACTTAAAAACTTGTGTTTTCAGTTGAACCAGGATAGCACACGTAGGCAAGTAAACTTCAACAATGATACAATATTAGTCTCTGAACCTTGGCTTGATGAAGAATATTGTAACTTAAATTTCATGATACAGAGTTGACTACATTAGGATTCGATGTAATAATCAGTTAAAACTCTACATGCTATTTTTTTAAGGATACGAATTATCTCATTTATGCCTAAAAGTACTCCCCTTGTTTCTCCCCTTTAATAATAAGCAATGGTATAGCATCGACTATGGCTCAGCCACATCCAACAAATCGCTCTACTTTCAAAGAACATGACATCATGTCTGGAAGGTCAGTCTAGGAACAACCATGTGAGATGGTAAATCAGTTATCAGTCATTCTTTACTTTCCAATTGAAACACATTTAATTTTCAACTAGAATCATATTAAATGAAGCTGAACCTGGTGGTTACATATATTACAATTAAACTATATAAACATATTTATTTCCAGTTGAAACACATATATTTCCAGTTGAAACACATTTATCAGGAACCTGCATTTTTTTTATCAGTTTGATTCCCTATGATGCTCAACTGAACCATGCTAATGCTGATCTGTGTGACAATTAAACTATGTAAACATAGTCCTATATCGACTTTCAAATTGTTCTTTTTATTTCTGTGACTTTCATGTTCCTTGTGTCATCTAGTGTTAGGACTTTATCCTTGGGTGCTAATTTAATGTTGTAATTTTTATGACAGGAACTCAATACCTTGTTCCCAAAGCAACTCAGGGCAATCTTATCAACTGAAGAAGAGATGAATGATGTGGTTTTTCTTTCAATATACAAGACAACGACAAGGAGTTCTTATCAATTGAAAGTTGTAATTTTTTTTATTTGAATTTGAACTGTTATTTTTGTTGCACTTGGCAGAATGTTTACTAAATAGTTGTTTAATGTGTCATTTGAATTTGAAATGTTACTGAATATTTGTTTTCGTTGCACTTGGAAAAAGCTTTACCGAATATTTGTTTGACATTTGTGATGAATTTGAACTGTACTAGCACTTGTGATTGTGTCATTTGAACTTGGCAAAGCTTCACTATATATTTGGGTGCTATTATTGTATTTGTTCCCTCAGCTTGCTTCATCCATGCATATGCATGATTGTTATGTCAGGAACAAATGTCTCTGTATTGTTAGGACATTTACAGCATTCGAATGCAAGTTGTATAAAGATGGATAGGATCATTTACAATGTTCGCAGTGTGTTGTAAAAAGATTGAGTGGGTCATTTACAGCATTCGATCGAGCGTTGTAAAAAGATAAAAATGGTCATTTACAACATACTAATGTGTGCGGTAAAAAGATGGATAAACATTTTTTACAACGTTCGTCGGCACGTTGTAAAAAATAAAGATGATCATTTACAACATTCTACTGCATGTTGTAAAAAGATAGAAAGCGTCATTTATAGCGTTCGAATGCACGTTGTAAAAAGATGGAGATGGATCATTTACAGCGTTCAGATGCGCGTTGTAAAAGACTATGCCCCAAATGATCCTATTAATTACGGCGCACACGTGAATGCTGTAAATAATCCACTCCACTTATTTACAACGCACATTAGAACGCTGTAAAAAATATGAAGGGGTTATTTACAACGTTCAAATGCGTGCCATAAATAATATGGTCATTTATGGCATGGCCTTTTACGGCACCAACATGTACGCCGTGAATGATCATTTACGGCGCGTTTCGTGCGCCGTAAATGATCATTTTTCTTGCAGTAAATGCCAAACAATTCATTGCTGAAATCGAGAAGCGATTTGCAAAGAATGATAAGGCGGAAACAAGCACACTTTTGTTGCGCTTGATTACCATGAAGTATAAAGGCAAAAGTAACATAAGGGAGTACATCATGGAGATGTCTCATATTGCTTCAAAACTTAAGGCACTTATGCTCGACTTGTCAGATGACTTGCTCGTTTATTTGGTATTGCTCTCACTTCCTACACAGTACAATCAGTTCAAGGTCAGTTACAACTGTCAAAAGGAAGAATGGACTCTAAATGAGCTCATTTCGTACTGTGTACAAGAAGAAGAGAGATTGAAGCAAGATAAACTGAAAGTGCTAATTTGGCTACCACCCCTAAAGACCAGTATAAGGGCACTAAGCGAAAGAATACAGAAGCTACTAAGGGTCCAGTGCAAAAGAAACAACAAACTGAGGCTAATGGTTGTTTCTTTTGTGGCAAGCCGGGACACGTAAAGAAGGAATGCACAAAGTACCACACATGGCGTGTAAAGAAAGGGTTGCCAGATCTACCGAAAGCCAATTGATGGTGAAAGACACATCTATGTGGGAGACGGCAAGTCGGTAGAAGTGGATGCAATAGGACAAATTTTGGATATTAGTTATTATTGGATTTGATAGACAATTTTATCTAAAGCTTTTATTGTACCATCTTTTAGACGAAATTTGGTTTCAGTTTTCTTGTTTGACAATCTTATTTATCATTGTTCATTTGGGAACAATAAAGTTTGATCTATCTTTAAATTCAAAATAATGTTGTTATTATTTTTATTTTAAATGTTCGTGACATGCTATTATCACTTGAAACTATTGCGTCCTATAAAGAAACCTTGCATATGGAACCACATGGTACTAAACACACAAAAATAAAGAAATTTTTTTCAGACGAGAAGTGTAATATTTTTTTTTTGAGGATGTTGAGTTTGGGGGAGAAATAAAGTCAATGACATTATCTTTGAGGAGGAATCGATTGCGATTCCTACTATCACTTTTGACGATGTGGAAGATTTTGTACCTGTCATTGATCAAGAAGTGAATTCGGAGCCTCAATAAGACAATGTCGAATTACCTCTATAAGTCGATGTTGAGCTACCTCAACAAGACAACATAAAGGTACCCTCCATTCAAGATAAGGTAATTGTTTCTGAGGAACAAACTCAACAACCTCAAGAGAAGAGGAAGGGATTGTTTTTTAAAGAGACTTTCTCTTCGGTTTCTTTGAAAGAGTCTTTTAAACCAATCATAGTACTTGTTGTACATTTTAATATTGAGTTATATCAAATGGATGTCAAAAATGTATTTCTCAATGGTAACATTGACGAAATAATTTATATGGTGTAACCAGAAAACTTTGTGTCAGAAGATCCAAAGAATATGGTTTGCAAACTGACAGAATCTATTTATGGACTCAAGCAGGCTTCTCGTCAAAGACACTTTGAGTTTTAACAAGTGACAATCTCGTTTGGTTTTGAGATGAACACTGTTGAAGATTGTGTGTATCACAAGTTCAGTGGGAGTAGAAATAATTTTCTGGTTTTATATATTGATTGAAGTATTTAATGCAAACCAGGTGACACCTCTCGCTAAAGGAGACAAATTCAGTCTCAAACAAGTGCCCTAAGGTTAGCCTTAAAATTAAGAAAATACAATAGATTTTTCCTTCATAATGAGTTGTAGGGAGTCTAATGTATACTCAAGTATGTACGCGTCAGGATATTGCGTATATATTAGGATGTTAGGCAGATATTTAAGCAAATATGGATGGATCATTGGATAGCAGCTAAACTACTTAAGTAATTAATAGAGAACATGAAATTATATGCTCTTTGTAGGAGATCGGATAATTCTGGAGATCATAAGGTATTCCGACTCCAATTTTGTTGGATGCCAACACAGCAGGAGATCCACATCAGGTTATGCTGACTAATGGAGGTATATTTGGGTGAGTGTCAAACAAGCACTCATAATTTCTTCCACCATGAAAGCAAGGTTTATAACATGCTGTGGGGTATCTATTCAGGGAATATGGTTGCAAAATTGTCACAAGGCTGCGCCTACAGTACGGTGTTGAAAGACCACTTAAATTATGGTGTGACAATAAATCAGCAGTAATGTATTCTAAAAAAAACAACAGAAACTTGTATAAGTAAAGGATATTGACATAAAGTTTCTAGTTGTGAAAGAAAGAATTCAGAATGGTTATAGTGTCCATATAGCACATTAGGACAAACTCCATGTTAGCGGATCCGCTCACAAAAGCATTATCACCCAGGGTCTTTCATGAGCATACTGCTCATATGGGTGTTAATTAAGAATATGGCATTATAGTGGAAGTTTGTATTTTATGTATTTGGGTACTATTTGGTTTGGACACATTTATGTATTAAAGTATTTTGGATATTTATCTGATCAGATATATGGAAATTCAGTTCATTCTGTTTTCATTATGTTAAAGTATTGATCTCATTAAAGTTAAGGAGGACCAGTTGGAAATAGACATGTATTGATAACATTACGTGTAATTTCCATGCTACGCATCCATGATTGATCTATGTCGTTTAGCTATATTGGTATATGTGATCATTGATGGTTTAGTTACGCTATATGTGACGAAGGCCGCTTTGATCCTATGTTGATATGGTTAATGGACGAGATTGTCAGGATATACCCTAAGGATTAAGATAGCGATTTATGAGCTCACTAAGGTTAACACAATTATAAGGTTACATATGTGGCCCAGTGGAAGATTGTTGGAATTATTTAATAATTATGGGGCCACACATGTAAAATTAATTATGTTTGGGCTATCTAAATAATTAAGCCAAATTAAACTGGTCTATATGGAAATTGGCTTAAGGGTATAAATGTCATGGAATTAATGTGTAGATACCGGAGATAATTCTAATTTGATGAGGGGCCAAATTAGAAATATCACAACACACATATCTATATATATATATATATATATATATATATATATATATATATATATATATATATATATATATATATATATATATGTGTGTGTGTGTGTGTGTATTCATTAGGGTTATGGTCCCCAACTCATACGGCCACCAAAGAGAGGGTTTCTCTATTCTCTTCTGTATCCCCATCAACAAAGAGAGGATTAAAGATTTAATCTTTATTATTAAAGGCCGTAGCGGGTTGGAAGATCAAACCCCAAAAGAGACGTTTGCTTCAAGATCCGTCAAGCAAAGACAATGGATTCAGGTACGCTTCCGCAAACAATTTTATTATGTTCTTCATCTCATGAATCGACAGAGTACATTAATTATTAACACATAAAACATGCAATACAGCATGTACAAAGTCGCGTGCGTATCGTCGGGCATCTAAAAGAAAACTAAATATGGAATTGTTTGGTTGTCTGTAATTGAAATCCCTTGCAACATTTGCTTGTGTAATTTGAGTTTCCCTTTTAGTATTTGTTGTTATTTTTTTGAAAAAAAATGTTGAAAATTTGGTTTAGGAAATGAATGTTGGACATATCATTGCGGATATGTACCAAAATACAATCAGGAGGCTCTTTGAAAAGCCTAGTACAATAATGTTTGAAAATAAAGAATCTGTAGCTAGAGAATGAGCTACCAAGTTTGAATTTGTTCTAGAAAAAATAAACGAGACCCCAAAGAATCTCTAATTGCTTTGCGACCTTCTTTAATGTCATGCCGAACTCTCCAAAGTGTGTCAGTCTCCTTGTGTGTGATTGCATGAATAAGAATCTTACTGTAAACTTATTAGCAACACAAAGCATGATTGCCATCCTTAATGCTAGTCCTTCTGCCTCCCATGGACTCCCTCCTTCTTGAATTGTTGATATGGCTGCCCGAAATGCACCTCCATTGTCTCAAAGAACTGCAGCTACACCCATTCTATCTCCATGAAAAGCAAATCGAAATTTATTTTCCAATGATTGGGTGGTGGGGGTACCATCCAGAAGTTCTTCGCCTGCATTGGTTGTAGAGAGGAGATGCAGGGCTGTTGTGTCACAAAGATTGTTTCATGATACTCTCGAATCCTCTTAACAGCATTTCTTAAGTTTTCACAATTACAAATGGAACACGTTTGAAAAGCGATGCATTTCTTGCCTTCCAGATTTCCCATAGTAGATAGAAACTATAAGAAATTGAGTCTTGTTCACCCCTAGATAAAAGAGATTTCACAAAGCTTTGAATAGTTATCATTGGATTTGTTGCCGAATAAAAGGCTTGTCACTCCAAACTTGACATGTAGCTTGACAATTAAAAAATAAATGATCATTAGATTCAACATGTACCTGACATAGATGGCATATTGTATCAGTTTGAGGCATTGTTCTCTGGATGTTCTCTCCAGTAGGAAGGGAGTTCGTGATTGCTCTCCATATGAATAGAGAAACTCTGGGACATGTATGATTCATCTTCCATAAAAGTTTCCAAGCGTTGAAAAGTGTCTTGAGTAGTTGCAGTTGGAGTGGCAGGCAAAATGGCTACAACAAATGATCCAGTAATTGATGTATGTATCCATTTTTATTGTATTAATGGCTACAATTAGAAAACAAACACTATAATTGGTATAATTGTCGCAATAGATATTATTGCAATTGTATTTACCGCCAACCAAACAACTCCTTGGACTGGATTTGGGACAATTTAGCTATTTTTTGCTTATCTTTTGAGGGCAAGTTATAAATCTGTTTGGTTAAACTTGCGTTTGTTTGTTTTTACAAGAATATTTGTTTTTCGTGAACTACTCTTGAAAGTATTATTGGAAACGAATGCGGAAAACCATTCCTCGTACCGAGAGAACTTGGTGAAGATCGAAAAAAAATGCACAAACCAAATACGCCAAAATTCACAAACAATAGCACAACGCAAACACCAATTTTTAGATGGATAAACCGAACGGAAAATCTATGGGAAGAATGGAATCCAACCCGGAAAAGCCTCCCATAATGGAATAAAGGGGATACATATTTTTGGATAAACCGAAGTATCACCAGTGTACCGCCACTATACTGGCGGCAGTATAGTATTGCTACTGATACAACTATGTCTAGGAATCTTACACGTGCTCAAATCGTGTCACCTTCATCATTTTTGACTCATTGGGCTTCTCCTACATGCGGACAACGCTCGTCGCACTACGGGGTAGTCTCCATATAGGTTGGGAACCTCACCCAATACCAACATATCTTTCATTTCCCAACTAGGTGGAGGAAATCCCTATTTCGACTATCCTCTTGTAATACTAAAAAAAATTTCTTCAGCAGGACCGTTGTGAGCATATCCACTCCATTGTCCTCTGTATGAACATTCTCAAGCGTCGCATCCTTCACCTCTAACACATCCCGTATTCAGTGATACCGAGTTGCAACATGCTTGGACAGACTATGAAATGTCGGGTTCTTTCCAAGGTGAGTAATTTTGGTTCTCATAAAGCAAAAAGGTACTCCTTTTGCTTAAGCCCCATTTTCTGCAGGAAATTTTTTTATCCACAATACTCCTCGCAAGCCTCTATCACCACAATGAACTCTGCCTCCATCTTAGACAAGGCAACCCACTTCTACAATCGCAACATCCACAAAACTACTCTACCAGCAAACATCATAACATAGTTCGAAGTCGATCTCCTAGTATCCACATCTCCAGTCATATCAACGTCAGTATAACAAACCAGCTTGGGCTCATCACTCCCAAATAAAAACTTCCAATCAGCAGTGTCATGAAGATAACAAATGATCCATTTGATCGCCCTCCAATGTATTATTCCCGGATTGGAAAGATACCTACTAACGATGCCTATTGCATGAGCAATATATGGCCTAAAATACACCATAGCACATATGAGGCTCACCACTGCTGAAGCATATGAAATTCACTCCATATCATCCTTTTCGACCTCAGTCAATGGACGTTGCTGTATAGTGAGCCTAAAATGAACTGCAAGGGGGTGCCTACTTTCTTCGACCCGTCCATCCCGAAATGCTGAAGTACCCAGTTAATGAACTTCTCTTGGGACAAATAAAGTAACTCGGTCCCTCTTTCTCGACAGTTTCCATCCCAAGATTAGTGTTTGTTGTACCCAAATCCTTCAGAGATAAGGTCGTGCTCAGTTGGCGCTTCAACTCTGTTATCTTGGTGGTATTCCACACGACCTGTCATCCACATAGTGAAGTAAAATAATAAAATTATCCTCGACAAAATACTTCACAAACACACAATGGTGTAATGTCATACGTACATAACTATATTCCTCCATAAATGACTCAAACATTCTGTACTACTACGCAAGCCTGCTTCAATACAGACTCTTCTTCAACCGACATACCAGATGTGACTTGCCATCTCATATAAACCCTTGGATTGCTCTATGTATAGTTCCTCCTCTAAATCACCATAGAGGAACACCGTCTTGCATCCATCTTTTCAATCTCTCAATTAAAATAGCATGCTAATCCTAGCACCACCCGGATAGTTGGCGACTTAACAACTGACAAGAAGATCTCATCGAAATCTACGTTCTTTTGATGAATATATTACTTGACTATCAGTTTCGTTTTGTATCGATGGTAAGTAGCATATTTTGTATGCTTCACTCTGAACACCTATTGATTCTTTAAATTCGTATTTTCCTTTGGCAGTCACAATAGGTCATAAGTAGAATTAGTTTGTAAGGAACTCATCTCCTCCTATATGGCATACATCCACTCTTTCTATATTCGTCTTTGATTGCCTCTGTGAATCTTTCAGGTTTTTTTCGTTAGTCAGTAGCACATACTCATTTGGCGAGTACCTCATGGATGGTCGACACTCTCTCGTGCTCTTTCTCAACGAAACCTCTGGTTTTGGCTGTCCACCAATAGCCTCATCCCCTTCAAAAAATGCCTCCTCGACATGCTCATCATCTTGGGGGCCACCCTGATCAACATGAGTAGGCTGATGGGAGCAACTCATGTATTGTCTCCCCCGTAACTGGAATCTCTATAGCATCCTTTGGAAATGGCTCAAAACATGATGACTCTAACTTGGACAAATCCTCGGTCTCAAAAGGCATCTTGGAATCCTAAGTGTTGGCATGTCATTTTTTGCTCGATGAATATCATGTTTCTGCTTTAATAGAACTTTCTTTCCACAGGATCGTACCTATACTCGAACTCATCCCAACCATAGCCGACAGATATGCATTATCTCGTCTATAGTTCAAGTTTGGACCTCTCGTCCTTCTGTACGCACATGCAGAAAGGTCTTATACCTAAACACTTGTAAGTGATTCTATGATGGCTCCTTGTCGTACCATACATTGTCAGGCACATCACCCTATAAAGGAGCAATAAAAGAAAAATTAATAAAATAAGCATTAGTATTAAGTGCTTGTTTCCCTATAATTACCCAATAAGTTTTCCTATAAGAGAACATAACGTACCCTCTTAATTAGTGTCATATTCATATGCTCGGCTACGCCATTGACCTGAGGTGTCTTTGGTGGAAACTTTCGGTGTTGAATCCCTTGTTCTTTGCAACAAGCATCAAAAGACCAATGTATTCGTTGCTGTTGTTAGATCGAATACACTTCAACTTCTTGCTCGTCTTCCTTTCAACGGAGGCCTAAAACTTCTTAAATGTAGGCAACACCTGATTCTTGGTCTTTATAACATAGATCAAAACTTTTCTAGAGCAATCATCAATAAAGTTACAAAACAAGAAGTGCCACCAATAGATTTTACCTTCATGAGACCGCAGACGTCCGAGTGAATCAATTCGATCAACGCCAACTTTCTTGAAGATTAGTGAGTTTGGAAAGATACCATATGTTGCTTTCCAGCCATGCAGTGGATGAACTTCTCCAATTTTATGGACTTCATCCCTGGAATCACCTTCCAGTTCAACAAGTAGCTCATTCTTTTCTAGCTGACATGACTAAGCCTTTTATGCAATCGTTCGGAAGACGCACTGCTAACTTCGTTCACCTTCTGCTCCCTTAGTGCGCTCCCTTCTGTATAGTAGAGACCATACTTCTTGCTTCCTCTAGCAATTACCATCGAACCTCTGAAAAGCATCTACTAATTATTCTCGAAGAGAATAAAGAATCCCGCATTATCCAACAATCCAACCCACACTACAAAAATTTGTCAGATTAGCGACGGCACAATACGTCGCTAACCTTGGTGAAATCGTCGCAAAATCAATTTAGCGACGTTTAAGGTGACGTTTCGGGAACGAAGAAAAAAAATATGTCGCTAAACGAGAAAATGTCGTAAAACGTCGCTAGGGCGACGTTATTTGGCGACGTTATTAACGTCGCTAATTAGCGACGTAATTTGCGACGTTTATTGGTTGACGCTAATTAGCGACGTTAACGGCGACGTTATTGTGTTGTCGCCGTTTGGCGACACTTTTGTGACGTTTTGGCGACGACGAGCTGACATCAGATTATGGTACCACGTGTTGCACCGTCAGTATTTAGCGACGCGTTTAGCGACATTTATTAACGTCGCTAATGTTTAGCGACTAATGTTAACGTCGCTAAGTTAAAAAAATATATAAAAGAATAGGTTCCAGAATGCAAATGGTGTTGGAGCTGGAGCCTGAGCCAAAATACAGAATACGAAATACAAAATACAGAATCCAATCCCTGGGTTCGCCGACCCCCTTGATGGAACACTCAACACCGGCACGCACAATACATTCCAGAATATACAAAAAATATAAAGAAAAAATACTATCCGCAACGAACAATGTCAATATATAATATCCTCAACAAACCAAATCAATATCCGCAAATACGTACAAACTCAGTATCCTCAACAAAAAAACTAAATATCCCCATATACGTACAAAGTCAAAATACAAAATACAGAATCTAATCCCTGGGTTCGCCGAAAATACAAGGACACACAATTCAAATTCATATGTGTTTTAAGTGTGAGAACAGATGGCTCAGAACACAACCTAAAATTTATTATAGCATACATTAGTGTGAATCATCTATGTTCTGTACATATGGTGTAGTATACGTTCTTATCGAATCTAGTATCTAGTATCTGAAGAATGTAACAGATGCAAGATGAACTCACATAATGTAATACTAAAATATCATCTACTACTATATAAGATATAGTGATAGGTTGTCGTATCATCATTGCCGAGGGATGAGGGTCGGAGGACAGTCAACTTTATCTACGGCTACATAGTTTCTGCCTCGCCAGTCGAATGGCTGCGGGAACTATGTCCTGATCACCATGTCGTACAATAGTTTCTGCCTCGCCAGTTGAATGGCTGCAGGGACTATATGTCCCGATTACCATGTTACCAATTAACCAACCAACAAAACTACTTGTTACAAATATCGGCACTATATGTCGCGAAACGTCGCTATGACGTTGCTAATAGCGACTAATTTAGCGATGTTGGTATAAACGTCGCTAAATTCTAATTATATTCTCCCACCAATTCATTTCTTACCATTTTACTCTCTCACTCTCTCTCCTTCCCCCCTCCGGCGCTCTCACAGTACTTAAGTGTGAAAACGGATGGCTCAGAACACAACCCAAAATTCATTCTAGCATACATTAGTGTGGATGATTATGTTCTGTACATATGGTGTAGTATATATTCTTATCGTATCTAGTATCTAAAGAATGTAACAGAATCAAGATGAACTCACACAATGTAATACTAAGACATCATCTACTACTATATAAGATATAGTGATAGTTTGTCGTATCATCATTGCCGAGGGATGAGGGTCAGAGGACAGTCAACTTTATCTTCGGCTACATAGTTTCTGCCTCGCCAGTCGAATGGCTGCAGGGACTATGTCCTGATCACCATGTCGTACCGTAGATTAATGCAAATGGAGCTGGAGCTTGAGCCAAAATATAGAATACAAAATACAAAATCCAATCCCTGGGTTCGTCGACCCCCTCGGTGGAACACTCAATACCGGCACGCACAATACATTCCAGAATATACAAAAAAATATAAAAAAAATACTATCCGCAACGAACAATGTCAATATATAATATCCGTAAATACGTACAAACTCAGTATCCTCAACGAAAAAACTGAATATTCTCAAATACGTACAAAGTCAAAAATATAGTACAGTCCAAAAATACAAAAACGAAACTACTGATCGCCTGGAGCTGGAGCTGGACACGGTGCTGGAGCCGGAGGAGCGCCACCAGATGACGTACAAATACCGCTCGAGTGAGCCAAAGGCATGCAGCCACTTCTCTCCCTCCATTCTCCCTCTTCCTCTCTCATGCTATCAACGTCACAACTTTTCCAGTGTTGCTCCTTCTAATGATGATGAACGCAAAAATCAAAGACCCCCCCACTCCTTTTTCACTCTTCACAGTTCTCACAACAGGAAGGATCAGTGGTTTCTAGTTCTCTTCCATCCATACATTTCTCCGTTCTGATCAAGCCTCCACATATGATATCCAGCTCAAGTGTAGAGGCGGAGGAGAAGAAGTGGGCAGGAAGAGGAGGGGGAAGCAGCACAGCCGACGACATGACCTGGAGGAAGTACAGAGACTTTCTTCAACATCCGTAGGAGAACTATAAGGATATATTTTTTTCACAACATATCACCTTGTCAAAGACCCTTAATGTGACAACCATGTTACCACAGTGTCGGAAGACTAACATGTCATAATTTTCTAAGCCGTGTGTTTTGACATAATCCTCCCAACTCTTTCCTCCTATTTAGTAATCTTGTATTTTTTTATGAAGTACAAGACTACTACATAGGAGGAAAGAGTTGGGAGGATTATGTCAAAGCATACAGCTTAGAAAATTATGACATGTTAGTCTTCCAACACCGCAGTAATATGATATTCACATTAAGGGTCTTTGACAAGGTGACATGTTGTAAAAAGATATATCCTTATAGTTCTCCTACGGATGTTGAAAAAACCTACTAAAATTCCTCCAGGTCTTGCCGTCGGCTGTGCTGCTTCCCCCTCCTCTTCCTGCCCACTTCTTCTCCCCCGCCTCTACACTTGAGCTGGATATCATATATGGAGGCTTGATCAGAACGGAGGAATGGATGGATGGAAGAGAACTAGAAAACACTGATCCTTTCTGTTGTGATAACTGTGAAGAGTGAGAAAGGAGAAGGGGGTCTTTGATTTTTGCGTTCATCATCATTAGAGGGAGCAATACTGGAAAAGTTGTGACGTTGATAGCATGAGAAAGGGAAGGGGGAATGGAGGGAGGGAAGTGGCTGCATGCATTTGGCTCACTCGAGCGGTATTTGTGTGTCAGATAAAATATAGAAAAATCAATTTTTCTCCAAGTGTGAGAACGGATGGCTCAGAACACAACCCAAAATTCATTCTAGCATACATTAGTATGAATTATCTATGTTCTGTACATATGGTGTAGTATATGTTCTTATCGTATCTAGTATCTGAAGAATGTAACAGAATCAAGATGAACTCACATAATGTACTACTACCATATAAGATATAGTGATAGGTTGTCGTATCATCATTGCCGAGGGATGAGGGTCGGAGGACAGTCAACTTTATCTACGGCTACATAGTTTCTGTCTCGCCAGTCGAATGGCTGCAGGGACTATGTCCTGATCATCATGTCGTACCGTAGATTTATGCAAATAGAGATGGAGATGGAGACAAAATACAGAATAAATAAAAGAACTATCAGAGAATCACATAAAACTAACTAGAACTGAAATACAGTAATTGACAAATAAATGAGAGAACTATCAGATGTGAGGGGGAACAACACAATAGCATTGATAGCGAGATAGATAGAGAGAAACACAACTAAGTAGCACTTGAACTTTAACTAAGTAGCACTCGACAACCAACTGGAGAGGATACTCTGAGAGATCCATCTGAGTAGGACGTATACTCTGAGAGATCATCTTTACAAGAATGATATCGATAGTGAGATTGAGTGTTGGAGGAGATATTATCAGAGTATACGTCCTACTCAGATGGGTCTCTCACCGTTACTATTTTTTTCTGACATCATGGTGGATGTGCTCCGTCAACAGATTTTTGCTCTGAGCTAAAACTTTGACCCGGAGCTCATGTGGGACGAGCAAGAATCCTTTGACAAAGGAGACCACCATACTGTTAGGAACCTCTCGCTCGAGCTCTGCACGAAGGATGTCCACTTGAGCTCCGGGTCAAAGTTTTGGCTCAGAGCAAGAATATGTTGACGGAGCACATCCACCATACTGTCAGAAAAAATAGTAACGGTGAGAGACCCATCTGAGTAGGACGTATACTCTGATAATATCTCCTCCAATACTCAATCCCACTACTGATATCATTCTTGTAAAGGTGATCTCTCAGAGTATACGTCCTACTCAAATGGATCTCTTATAGTATCCTCTCCGGTTGGTTGTCGAGTGGCTGCAGGGACTATGTCCTGATCACCATGTCGTACTATAGTTTCTGCCTCGCCAGTCGAATGGCTGCAGGGACTATGTCCTGATCACCATGTCGTAGTCCAATACAATCCAGAGATTGACACAGTACTAATTCATATATGTAGTCTAATATAAATAGTCTAATACAAAAACAATCCAATACAAATAGTCCAATACAAATAAGTACTAATAGCTAATGAGAACCATGCAACTCACACAAACGCTCAGTGATACGATCACGCAACCACCTCGAATAAGTGGGATCGACGACGGCAGGAGAGATGTAGTCCCTTGCAAGTGCTGCATGAATAGAACTTCCGGTCTCACTAGCTACCGGTGCTGGATGAATAGAACTTCTGGTCTCACTAGCTACCGGTGCCACTTCCTCCTTAACAGTAGGAGGAGCCACCTTAGCATTCACTGTTTCCCTCAAACGACGTGCCACTCCTCGGGTCATGAGTGCCATCTGGTAAGATCGATATTCACAAATAATATAACTGTAACATAAACAATCTAACTAAAGTAACCATCATGGAATTTGAGTATATTTTCGAAAGCAGATAAAGTACAGAAAATTCAATTTTTTGCCAAGTGTGAGAACGGATGGCTCAGAACACAACCCAAAATTCATTCTAGCATATATTAGTGTGAATCATCTATGTTCTGTACATATGGTGTAGTATATGTTCTTATCGTATCTAGTATCTGAAGAATGTAACAGAATCAAGATGAACTAACATAATGTAATACTAAGACATCATCTACTACTATATAAGATATTGTGATAGGTTGTCATATCATCATTGCCGAGGGATGAGGGTCGGAGGGCAGTCAACTTTATCTATGGCTACATAGTTTCTGCCTCGCCAGTCGAATGGCTGCAGGGACTATGTCCTGATCACCATACCATAGTTTCTGTCTCGCCAGTCGAATGGCTGCAGGGACTATATGTCCCGATCACCAAGTGTGAGAACGGATGGCTCAGAACACAACCCAAAATTCATTCTAGCATATATTAGTGTGAATCATCTATGTTCTGTATATATGGTGTAGTATACGTTCTTATCGAATCTAGTATCTAGTATTTGAAGAATGTAACAGAATCAAGATAAACTCACATAATGTAATACTAAGACATCATCTACTACTATATAAGATATAGTGATAGGTTGTCATATCATCATTGTTGAGGGATGAGGGTCGGAGGGCAGTCAACTTTATCTACGGCTACATAGTTTCTGTCTCGCCAGTCGAATGGCTGCAGGGACTATGTCCTGATCACCATGCCATCGTTTCTGTCTCGCCAGTCGAATGGCTGCAGGGACTATATGTTCCGATCACCATGTTACTAATTAACCAACCAACAAAACTACTTGTTACAAATATCGGCACTATCGGTGCGTTCGAATCGGAGTATCACATTTTTCGGTGTCGGAAAGCAAATAATTATTACTAAATTATCAGATTTTTCGGCACTATCGGTGCCCCCGACCAAGCCCCCCTACACCACCCCTAACCCGAACCCTATCCCTCCACTCCCCTCATGTTCCCCTCTTCCAACCGCCCCCACCCCCTTGCTCCCCTCCCCTAGCCGCCCACACATACCCATCCCTAACCCGAACCCTACCCCTAGCTCCCCTCCCCCAGCCACCCTCGTCCATCTTGCCCTACCCCCCCAGCCACCCTCCAGCCACCCCCCAGCCACCCCCGAATCACCCGCATCCTCACTGCCCCTCCCTCCGAGCCACGCACACCCCCTCCAACCACCACCAACCAAAACAGCCGGAGAGAGAGAGAGTCACCGGAGAGAGTGAAAGTTGCCGAAGAGAGTGAGAGCGCCGGAGAGAGTGAGAGCGCCGGAGGGGGGAGGAGAGAGAGTGAGAGAGTAAAATAGAAGGAAATAGACCCTAACCCGAACCCTAAACCTAGCTCCCCTCCCCCAGCCGCCCTCGTCACCCCTGCCCCACCCCCCAGCCACCCCCAACCACCCGTATCCCCCCTACACCTCCCCCCGAGCCACCCATACCCCCCCCCAAACCACCAACAACCAAAACAGACAGAGAGAGAGAGAGAGGAGGGAAGGGGAGAGTCACGTACCAAAGAGGGAGGAGAGTCGCCGGAGAGAGTGAGAGTCGCTGCCGGAGAAAGTGAGAGCGCCAGAGGGAGGAGGAGAGAGAGTGAGAGAGGAAAATGGGAGGAAATGAATCAGCGGGGGGGATATAATTAGAATTTAGTGACGTTCAACTGACAGTCGCTAAATTAGTCGCTATTAGCGATGTTTATAGCGACGTTTCGCGACGACTAGCTCATGAAATTAATATACGTCGTTATTTCGTCGCTTACTTCGTCGCTAGTAGCGACGATTAGCGATGCCTCACTAAAATGTCGCTAATGTATATAATTTAGCGATGTTAATCGAACGTCGCTAAATTTATGTCGCCAAATGAGCAGATTTTAGTAGTGTCATAAAAGATTGAAACAGATATCGAGGACATAATGAACATCTCTGAGCACAAAAATTAATTTTGTATTTGTCTTCAAACGTACATCTAGTTCCAATAGCAATCGCTTTTGGCACATTCCAATTGTCCATCTTCAATACTCTGTAATCTCATGTTGTGTGCATGCCAAATAGTGTCCAGTTGTGAGGTACATGTTCCGAAATTCGTTAGTCCACTAGCCAAGAATTGTTATCATTGGTGAGGTACATGATAACTTTATCATCTACAATAATGAACTTATCTCAATGCGTTGAGACGGACACTGTAGTGTTCTCACTTTACTTCCCCTTGTCGCCCTTCTTCTCCCTCTTCCAAGCGAAGCAGTTTCGCTTGATGTGGCCCTTCTTCTCCCTCTTCCAAGCGAAGCAATTTCGCTTGATGTGGCCCTTCTTACCATAATGGTAACATTCGAAGTCCTCGTACCGATCCTTTGACTTTTCTCTACTCTTCTTCCTTCTATTGTTTGTACCCTTACTTTTACTTCTTCCTCAGTTCTTAGAAACA
>JANAVB010027599.1:786120-1013620 GCA_029216955.1 Iris pallida
CCGTTCTCCTCGTGCTGTGGGCCCATGCCACGCGTGTTGTGCACCATATTGTCCCGCAAATGGTTTTCTATGTGGTCGTGCACGTTTTTTGCTTAGCCTGACCCGTTGTGCCTATGGCACATGAGACCACGTGATCTATGCGCCTATTTGTTGGGCTTTACACTTTTTTATTTCCCTGGCATGCGCATGTCTTGTCCCATGTGCCTGATTTTATGATTTGATTATTTATCAAGTTTTGATGAGTTTATTGATTTGACTTTGATTTCGTGTCCCGACCTTGTGTCCTATGAGAAGATCCAGACTATGTATCCTATGTGACTTCTGTGTCATGAGGGGTCCATGTGACCTTCTGACTTGACCATGTTCCTGACTTGACAGTGTTTCTAATTTGAATACATGTATAAGTGTTGGTGCCTTTTCTAAGTGTGTATTGAGATACAATATTAGTGTGCACTGCGGTGCTATCAATGAGTGCACTGAGGTGTGACTCTTCGTGCTAAGTGATCCTTCGTGTTATATGTCGATACATGCATCCTCTCCAGCACAGTCATGGTTATTGGTCAGTAATATTGACATGGTATATTGAATGTTTGTTTGATGCATTACACTAAGCATGGATCTAGATTTGGGACTCTTTGAGCCGAATGTAGAATTATGCTTAGGGTACACGTACTATGGTACGACTTTTAGGAGGATGATCATGTGACCACGACATGTGATTCCAAGATCAACATAGGATTAATCTAATCAACTTAAATTGGTAGTGTTGGCACATTTAGCCATACTCAAATCGATTTCGATAAGTGTATTAAAACTTCGATCTTGATATGAAAAGAAACGAAGAATGCAGATTGCATCATCTCTGAGATTTTTATATTTCTTCTGTATTTATCTATTTATTGAGTCTAAAATATCTTTGAATCGGGATCACTGCAATTAGAAGTCTATCCTTGATTCTATCATAAACCAAACCAAATCTATTTTTAAACCAATTCCTAAACCAGACCATTTCTTAAACCAAAACTGCCCTGGAACTAGGCTAACCGAACTCGGCCAGAGTTCTGCCCGAACTCGGTTAGACCAAATTACTCCTAGTCAGAAGCTTTACCTATTCTTGTGGATCTCCAACGTTTGAATTTTTGAACGTTAGGGTACCGAGTTCTGCCCGAACTCTGTCCTACAAAAACCTATAAATAGAGAAAAAAATTCATTTCTAAACACACATTCAATCTTCATCTTCTCTATTTATTTCTAAGTTTCCTATTCTATTCCCAAAGCTTTAATCTTCAAATCTCCAAGTCAACTCAATTCTTCTAAGTGTCAGTGGTTTTCGAGTAGGAGTTTTGAGTTGTACAAGCTTGGCGTATAAAAGTTTTCTTCAGAAAGGTGTTGAAGTTTATTCGTGGGCTTAGGATAAAAATACGACGGTAGTGAAGTTGGCGTGTTCTTCGGTGCAAAATACGTGGTGTAATCTCTATTCAAAATAGTGGATTCAAACATCGGGTCGAGACTCGAGACTGGACTAGTCCTCACAGAGGAAAACCAGTATAAATTTGTTGTCTCTGCGTATTGCTTTCTCGCCCTGTTCTTACTGACTTAGTTGCAATTATTTTATATATATATTGCTTCACCTGCTTAGAGTTAATTTTTTAATTGCTAAATATTCTCTGTTGCACTCTATTCATCCCCCTCTAGAGGTGCCATTGGTCCTACAATTGGTATCAGAGCGGGCTTCGCTCGACGGAATTAACAATCCTTGAGATATGGCATTCCTACTTCCAAGCAACGGTGAAGGTCAGTCAACCTATAGGCCACCTTTATTTGATGGCACAAATTACACGTACTGGAAGACACGGATGAGCTTTTTTCTCAAGTCACTTGATTTTAATTTATGGTCGATTGTCGTCAATGGATATAGGAAACCTCTACCTATTACGAAAGATGGTGTTCTAAAAGACAAAACATTTGATAGATACACCGACAATGAAAAAAATAAGCTAGTCTTGATGCAAAAGCCATCAATGCTTTATTCTGTGCTATTGATAAAACTGAGTTCAATAGAGTCTCTACATGTGCCACATCCAACGAGGTTTGGAAACTTTTTGAGGTTACTCATGAAGGTACTTCACAAGTGAAGAAATCCAAAATCTCATGACTAACACAAGAATATGAGACATTCAAAATAAAGCCTAATAAGACTATTACTGCTATATTTGCTAGATTTTTAGAGATTGTTAATCCTCTAGCTTCCCTTGGCAAAGATTACAGCGATCATGAAAATATTCGGAAGATTCTTCATAGATTACCAAAAAGCTGGAATCCAAAAGCAATGGCCATTATAGAAGGAAATGATCTCTCGACAATGAGTCTTGAAACCCTGACTAAAAAGCTCATGACACATGAGTTGGACCTTCAGGATTTCGAAGATCAACTTTCGAAAGAGAAGACAATAACAATCAAGGTAAATCACAAAACAATCTCTGACGACGAGAGTGAATCAGACGACTCGAACAATGAGCAAATGGCCCTGATAACAAGAAACTTCAGAAGATTCTACAGACGTAAGAAGTCAAACAAGAAGAAGAAGGACTTCAAAGATGACGAAGAACCAATCTGTTTCAGCTACAAAAGAACAGGTCACATAAAGAAGGATTGCCCTGTTATAAGAAAAGAAAGCAGACACAATCAAACAAGCAGACATAATCAGACAAGCAAGAGAAGATCAACAACCAAAACCTATGCAAACACTAGTATCTAGGGTGAAAGCGAGGCTAGTGACTCTGAAGAAGAAGACAACTCTCGGAGCTCAGCAAACCTATGCTTCATGGCTACAGATGCTAAGGTAATAAATAACCCTCTCTATGAAGAATTTTCTTTTGATGAATTATGTGATGCTTTCTCTGATCTATTGGCCGATCAGAAGAAAATGATAGACATGTACAAAAGTGCTAAAAAAGAGCTAAAATTTGTACAATCTGAATTTTCAAAGTAATCTAGGATCTTAGAAGATATTAAAGATTCTTCTATTGACACCAATGAGATTACTTCTTTAAGGCTAAGTCTGCATGATTCTCTTGAAAAGCTTGAAAAAGCAAATTAAGAAAATGTAAAACTTAACGATCTCTATGAACTAGAGAAGAAGAAGTATAACATTGCTATTCAAAGAGTAGATGCACTCACGGCCAAATTAAATGAAGCCAATGACAACTCTAAAAAGTTAGAGATAAAACTGGGCAAACAAGTCGCTAGACCAATTGCTCAGATAAACACTAGTCAGAAGGCTAAACACAAACACCACACTAACAAAACGACTGGTAATGTTGGAAATCATGCTTATATACACATGTTTCCACACAACACGAGTGCACACACCTTTTAAAAAACTCAAAAGCATGTTTTTCAAACAAAACCCAGCACCAACACTTCTGCTACATGTCATTATTGTAGATTAAAAGGATATGTGTCAACACGGTGTAAGATTAAAAATCTAGTAGATATGAATGTGTATAAATGGGTTCCAAAAGCTAACACATCAAGACCCTCAAAAAAGTGGATACCAAAGGTTACATCTTCAACTTGTGTTGTAGGTGGACCCTCCTCCTCCCACTAAAAGTAAGTGGATACTCGATAGTGGCTGCTCCAAGCATATGACAGGTGACGACAAATTGTTTGCAACTCTATCGATGAAGAAAGAAAGAAGGCTATGTTTCCTTTGGAAATAATCTTAAAGCTAATATCATTGGCATTGGTTGCATAGGTATCTCTCCCTCTCCTATTATTAAAAAAGTTTGCTTAGTAACAGAATTGAAACATAACTTGTTGAGTATCAGTCAGTTAGCTGATCACGGTTATGGAATAAATTTTATTAAAAATAAATGTTTTGTCTATGATAAAATCTCTGGAATAATTTCATTTGAGGGAATAAGAGAGGACAACATATATATTTTATATTTGTCCAAAAAGACTAACAATACAGGAAAGTATCTGTTTACAACACAAGACGAAAGTTGAATTTGGCATATGCGTCTTGGTCATGCAAATATGGACACGATTGCAAGATTGTCCACCAAGAAACTGGTAAGAGGCTTACCTGAAATAACATTCAAGAAAGATATGATCTGTGCTAATTGTGAGAAGAATAAGGCATCTAGATCATCTTTCAAATCAATAAACGTCGTAAGTACCTCTAGACCCCTGCAATTAATTTATATGGACTTGTTTGGACCAAGTAGAGTCGACAGTCTTGGCGGAAAACTTTGTGCTTACGTGATAGTCGATGACTATTCACGATATACTTGCGTTTATTTTCTTGCAAATAAGAATGAGGCCTTTTTCGAGTTTGTATCTTTTTGTAAGAAGGTATAAAACGAGAAAGGATTCATGATTACTCGTGTTCGAAGTGATCATGGAGGAGAATTCGATAACCATGAATTCAAGTCTTACTATAATTCAAATGGATTATCTCATGAATTCTCTTGCCCAAGAACTCCTCAGCAGAATGGAGTTGTAGAAAGGAAGAACAGAACTCTCGATGATATGGCCAGAGTTATGCATAATTAGTATAATCTTCCTAAGTACTTTTGGGCAGAAACTATCTATACAGCATGCCATGTATTGAATAGAGTTCTTATTAGACCGATCTCTAAAAACACTCCTTATGAATTATGGTTTAATAGAACTCCTAATATCAGCTATTTCAAGGTCTTTGGATGCAGATGTTACATTCTGAATACAAAAGACATCTTGGAAAATTTTGATGAAAAAGCAGATAAAAAATTTTCTTGGGATATGCGACGAAAAGCAAAGGATACAGAGTATTCAACAAAAAATTACTTATTGTTGAAGAATCAATCAACGTCAAGTTCGATGAGCTAAATGTCAAAAGACAATACGACAGTGACAATAAAGAAGAAACTTCTACAACAGAAGATACTTCCACGTCTTATCTGGAACGTTTGTCGAAACGTATGCAATTTACACCAGACCATCCCGAAGAACTAGTAATCGGTGATGTGTCAAAAGGCGTAAGCACTCGTTCCAGCTCAAGACAATTGGTAATAGCAAATGTTGCATTTATTTTCAAATTGAACCTAAAAATATTTTAGAAGCGTTTTCTGATAAATTTTGGATTTCTGCTATGCAAGAGGAACTTAACCAGTTTGAACGAAATCAAGTTTAGAAACTTGTTCCCAGACCTATTGATCATCCGATCATTGGTACTAAATGGGTGTTCTGAAATAAGTTAGATGAGAATGGCTCAGTCACACGCAACAGAACACGTCTAGTAGCTCAAGGCTATAATCAAGAAGAAGACATTGACTATGATGAGACATATGCTCCAGTTGCTAGATTAGAGTCCATTCGTATGCTTTGTACTTTTGCAAGTTTTCATGGTTTCAAACTTTTTCAGATGGATGTTAAAAGTGCGTTTTTAAATAGTTTTATAAAAGAAGAAGTTTTTGTAAAACAACCTCCAGGCTTTGAAGATTTCAAATTTTCTGATCACGTATTCAAGCTTCGAAAAGCTCTCTACGGTCTCAAATAAGCACCTCGTGCATGGTATGAGTGCCTTAGTTCTGTCTACTTGAACACGGTTTTTTAAAAGGGAAGGTTGATTCAACTTTGTTTATAAAATCTTTGGATAAAAATATTTTATTAGTGCAGATATATGTAGATGACATAATCTTTGGAGCTACTAATGAGATGCTATGTAACGAGTTTGCTAAGTGTATGCAGAGTGAATTCGAAATAAGCATGATGGAAGAATTAACATTCTTCCTTGGACTGCAAATTAAGTAGAGTTCACAAGGGATATTCATTAATCAAGCCAAATATACAAAAGACTTGCTAAAGAAATTCGATATAGAAAACGTCAAACCTATTGGCACTCCAATGGCAAAGTCTATAAAGCTTGATATAGATGAAAGCGGTACACCAGCCGACATACGTAAGTACAGAGGTATGATTGGTAGTTTATTATACTTAACTGCTAGTCGTTCAGACATTATGTTTGATGTATGTTTATGTGCTAGATATCAGGCTTGTCCTAAAAAATCACATGTAAGTGTTGTTAAGCGTATCTTGCAATACCTTAAAGGAACTTTGACAACCGGTCTTTAGTATCCCAAATCTGATTTGTTTGACCTGATATGTTACTCGGATGCAGATTTTGCTGGATGCTAAGTTGATCGTAAAAGTACCAACGGTATATGTCATTTTCTAGGAAAATCTTTAGTCTCCTGGTTTCCTAAGAAACAAAATTCAGTTGCATTATCAACTACTAAAGCTGAGTATATAGCTGTAGGACGTTATTGTGCACAAATTTTATGGATGAAATAAACTCTGGAAGATTTTTAATTATCCATTCATCATATTCCTATTTACTGTGATAACACTAGCTCAATAAATCTCACTAAGAATCCCATATGTCATTCACGCACTAAACACATAGAAATTAGACATCACTTTTTGAGAGACCATATTTTGTAAGGTGATATTGTTTTAGAATTTGTTGATACTGAACATCAACTAGCTGACATCCTCACAAAGCCTTTACTTGAAGATTGTTTTAACTTTATACGAAGAGAATTAGGAATTTTGGATGTTGAGGTAATATAATATAATATTATTATTTAATGAACATGAATTCGCTAAATTTATTTTGGTTATAAGCCGAAAGGGCCCTTTGTCACACAGGTGTAAATAACCTGAAGCGACATGGTGTACTAGTCTTTGGACTACCGCTAGCTAGGATCCGGCCCCCACAGCTAACCCAAAGTAGCTATAGCAATTTATGGGAATTAATTAATAAATATTAAATTATTTTTCTTCAACACAACTATTTCTAAATTATTTTCATATTTATGTTAAAAACTATCACACTGTTTCCAACTCTGTCTTGAAACCCTAGTGATCGAACTCGGTCAGAGTTCAGGCCGAACTCGGTCTGGGGAATTTTGAACAGAAGCTGGACAGCCGAGCCCCTCTTCTATTTAATACCTAATTCTCATCATCTTCCTCATCAAGCACCTCCAAACCCAACCGAAAAACTTAACACTAACCTCATTGTTCTCCCTTATCCAAGCTTATCAAGCCTTCAAACTTCGGATTCGGAGCTCTCTCTCGAGATTCACTTCCATTGTTCACCATCAATTTCGGTATATCTCTCTCTCTTTTCTCTCCGTGCTATTTTTCATATGGCTCCCAAGCAACCTATTTCTTCTCAAAAGAAGAGGAAAGTTGATGAAGGTTCGTCCTCGACCCCTCAGGAGGCAGCCTCATTTTTACTTTACACTCCTTCGAGACCCGATGGAGATTTCTACGATGAATTTATTTTTGTGTCCCAAGAAGCTTCGGACTCTTGGTTCACGGATTTTCATAAGCAAAAAATCTGCCCGGGTGCTCCTATCAACTTCACACTATCTCCTGATCACTCTAGTGTATTCACATATCATCATTTGCTAGATTTAGTTCAATCTACTTATCCCGTTTATACAAACACCATTCGCATGTTCTATTGTAATTTCTCGGTCACAAAGGGCACGGTGAAATCTAAAGTTGGTGGAGTCGACCTTGAGTTTGATGCCGATGATCTCGCGATCATTCTCCACGTACCCAATGACAGGGAAGCACTTATAGAGATTACATCTATTGAGTTTCCCAAGGGAACAACTTTTGATTCCTTTCGTGATTCGCTCTGTGAGCCGAATACTCGACCCCATGGCACTCTTCTCCCTAGACATATGAACATATACTTCTATGATCTCCATCGCATGGTGTTCTCCACTATCCTTCCTAAGAACAATGCCACAGATGAGATTTCTTACATGGAACTCTCGACAATTTATCATCTTCACTTCCATGTTCCTTTCAGTCTACCCAAGACTATTATCTCCGCTATGGATCGTTGTCGCCAGAATTTCTCGCGACGCCTTCTATACGCGATGTATCTTCCTATCATATTTTAGTATTTTGAGGTCAGTCTTGAGGACTGTGCTGAGGATGCTGCTCCTGTCTATCTTCATGAGCATCGTCGCCCAGCTCAGCCTACACAGGTTCCACCTCCTGTAGTTGCTCCCACTTTTACTGACTCCCAGGCTACTCATCCTCCTGTCGGTGTTACTTTTGAGTCCCTTCAGACTCTTATGCTGGATCAGTTCTGAGCTATGGATTTCCGTACTACCCTTCAGCTTCAGGCCATCTCGAACACGGTTCATGATTTATCGTATAGCCTTGCTCACAATCCTAGTAGCCCCATTCCTATGGTTCGTGATCTATCCAGACTTGGCTATCGCATTGATGACCATGAGGCGCAGCATTACTTTGATCCTGTTGCCGCTTGTTATGACCCCAGCCGATCTGCTGAGACCAGTCCTTCTAGTGTTGCTGGTGCTGCAACTACTGATGATGATGAGGATGATGGTTGAGGATATGTTTTTCCTCGTGATAGTTCAGTGACTTTTTGTTATGTTTTGACTTTATGCATGTATTAGTCATAAATGCTTCTTTCAAGCATTATCAGTTGTGACTTTTTCAGTTTATTTTTTGTGATGTATGCAAAACTCTTTTCAGCTTATGCTAGTATTTCCATTATTCCATGCATGTCATCTTTTGTGGTTTCATAATATTGCTACACCATTTTGCTATTATAACAAAACGGGGGAGTAAGATTGATAATTGATATTTCATTGATTTCATTGATAATAAGATTGATTTACTTCATCTTGGCTACAACTTAAGATTTTTGATGCTTATTCACTGTATTACTAATTTGGTTTGAAAGAATGTTAGTTTAAGACTCTACAGATATAGTTTCAGCAGAATATTTTATTATGAGGGAGTAATAAGACTTGATCATACACTAAGGGAGAGCATTGAACATTGCATTATACCAACTATTTGACAAACAAAAAGCTACTACCGTACCTTCCGTATTCATCAAGTCTACTTCCACTTCAAGCTGAACCATTCTTTAAGTATCAATCGTAAGTTTTGTCACATTATCAAAAAGGGAGAGATTGTTGGCACATTTAGCCATAGTCAAACCGATTTCGATAAGTGTCTTAAACTTCGATCTCGATATAAAAAGAAACGAAGAATGCAGATTGCATCGTCTCTTAGATTTTTATATTTATTCTGTATTTTTCTATTTATTAAGTCTAGAATATCTGTGAATCGGGATCACTGGCAATTAGAAATCTATCCTTGATTCTATCCTAAACCAAATCAAATCTATTTTTAAACCAATTCCTAAACTAAACCATTTCTTAAACCAAAACTGCCCTGGAACTAGGCTAACCGAACTCGGACCGAACTTGGTTAGACCAAATTACTCTTGGTCAGAAGCTTTACCTATTCTTGTGGATCTCTAACGTTTGAATTTTTAAACGTTAGGGTACCGAGTTCGCCCGAACTCTATCCTACAAAAACCTATAAATAAAGAAGAAATTTTTATTTCTAAACACACATTCAATCTTCATCTTCTCTATTCATTTCTAAGTTTCCTATTCTATTTCCAAAGCTATAATCTTCAAATCTCTAAGTCAACTCAATTCTTCGAAGTGTCGATGGTTTCGAGTAAGAGTTTTGAGTTGTACAAGCTTAGCGTATAAAAGCTTTCTTCAGAAAGGTGTTGAAGTTTGTTCGTGGGCTTCGAATAAAAATACGACGGTGGTGAAGTTGGCGTGTTTTTCGCTGCAAAACACATGGTGTAATCTCTATTCAAAATAGTGAATTCAAACATCGGGTCGAGACTCGAGACTAGACTAGTCCTGACAAAGGAAAACTAGTGTAAATCTGATGTCTCTGCGTATTGCTTTCTCGCCCTGTTCTTACTGACTTACTTACAATTATTTTATATATTTTTTTTTTTTTACAATTATTTTATATATATATATATATATATATATATATATATATATATATATATATATATATATATATATATATAAAATAATTGTAAGTAATATATATATATATATATATATATATATATATATATATATATATATATATATATTTCTCGCCCAGTTCTTACTGACTTACTTACAATTATTTATATATATATATATATATATATATATATATATATATATATAAAAATATATATATATATATATATATATATATATATATATATATAAAAATATATATATATATATATATATATATAAATATATATATATATATATATATATATATACATATTGCTTCACCTGCTTAGAGTTAATTTTTTTAATTATTAAATATTCTCCTCTGCACTCTATTCACCCCCCCTTTAGAGGTACCATTGTTCCTACAGGTAGAAGCATCACTACAAAAATTTGTCATAGCGACGTTTATAAACGTCGCTAATCTCGGCCAAAACATCGCTAACTTAAGTTAGCGACGTTTTTAGCGACATTTTGGAAACGACGAAAAAAAATGTGTCGCTAATCGAAAAAATGTCACAAAACGTCGCTATAGCGACGTAAATTAGCGACGGTCATAACGTCGCTAAATAGCGACGTTTCTTTGTGGTCGTCGATTAGCGACACATTAGTGACGTTTTACGACGATGTGGTGACATCAGATTGTCTGCCACGTCAGCAATTTAGCAACGTTGTTAGCGACGTATGTAAACGTCGCTAAAACTTAGCGACGTATATAAACGTCGCTAAAAAGTCGCTAAAACATAGCGACGTATGTAAACGTCGCTAAAAACATCACTAAATTGGAAAACAAATTAAAAAAATATAGAATCCAGAATGCAAAATACAGAATCCAACAGAAATCCAGAATCCAAAATGCAGAATCCAGAATACAGAAATACACCTGGGTTCGCCGACCCCTTCGATGGAACACTCAACACCGGCACGCACAATACATTCCAGAATAGATAAAATATATAAAGAACAAATAATATCCTCAATAGCTGATATAAGGTACAAATATAAAGAACAAAGTCAATATCCTCAAATACGTACAAAGTAAAAATATAAAGTACAAAGTCCTAAAATGCAAAAACAAAACTACTGATCGCCTGGAGCTGGAGCTGGAGCCGGAGCTAGAGCTGGAGCACCTCCAGATGATTATCGTCGTAACGCATGGATCGTCTGATACTCCTTCGGTGACAGGCTGACGAGCATGTCCTCCCGTGCACCGCCGGATGTAGACGATGCTCCCGACGTACCAGATGGTCGCTCCGTAGCCATCTCGCAGAACTGCTGCATCTGCTCGACCAACCACTGCGTAGTCTCCTGCGTAGCACGGGAAATCTATCGCAGCGCCTCAGTCGTCTCCTCAAGCCTCTCAAAACGTGAGATGAGTGTAGGATCTTCCGTATGCGGCTGCGGCTGCGACTGCGACGCCGCCATCCTCTGCAGTATCTCATCACGCGGAGCTGCAATCTGTGCATCGATACTTTACTGGGCTAACAGTGACTCCTCAGTCTGTGCAGAGCCGGACGTACTTGTTGCGGTCCTAGAGGCCTGTGACGCAATGAAGGCACCATAGGAGCCCGTACCATAGTAACTCTATGCATGCCACCAACGGCCCTCATCACAGCTCGTCATCTGACTGAGCTGCGGCGACCGGGGGCTGCTGAGAGGTGCTAGCTCCAGCTCCCTATGACTGTGTCGATTCGGCCTCCCTAAGCCTCAAAAACTCGACCTAGAAATAACATCTATATGAATTCTCTACGTAACTAAAAATTAATAGTAATGAACTAGCATTAAGTAAAACTTACGTATAACATCTATATGAATTCTCTACGTAACTAAAAATTAATAGTAATGAACTAGCATTAAGTAAAACTTACGTAGGTGTCCCGGGCCTTGTCGTCGACGAACCGCTCCTCCTTCGTGTGCGTAGCGAGAAACAAGGTCACCATATTCGGGTCCTCTCCTGAGTCAACCTGTTACAAAATTATTATATGATTTGTCAGTTAAGTTAAAAAAATATATTACTATAAAGTATTAATTATGGGTATACGGCGATATATGTACCATATGAGTGAGGAAATCCATGATGGACCGTAACCCACCACACCACTGCGACCCCGCCTGTCGTGCTCTTTTGTTCTCCGCGAACTTCTCCTTGTAGGTTCCCTCCTCGAATCTCCTCTTCATTGCCGCCCAATCGGCGGCAGAGATCCAACCCTGAATAGGCTCTCCCCGGCGCTCGCGATCCTTTTGGTCGAGGATCGCTTCCCTAATGAGCTTGCTGGCGACGCTGGAAAAAATAGACTCGACAGCAACGACGCAGTGGGAAGGAAAGAAGTAAGTCCGCTAAAAAAAATCATAGTAGTACGTAAGTTATAACATAACATATTAAATGTTAGAAGGAAATAAACTTTTACATATCAAGAAGTGCTCAAACCAGAAGGCCTTCTTGTCGGCCAGGACATCCCTCCAGATGATCCAGGGCCCCCCGTAGTCCTGTCGCAGGAATGTACCCAGCGACCGGTCTACGAAGAAGGGATAATACCTGTAAAATGGAAATTAAAATTTATTAAACAAGTTTATAATAAATTTAAACAAATTAAATACAATAATTTTACTTACCGCCTGGTCCGAGTACAGGCCCAAATCTTTAATCTCAGATCCCCCTCCGGGCGACACGGAGGATCTGTCTCAAATGGGAGCTGCAGCCTGCCCCTGCCCCTGTCCCGCCCCCTGCCCCTGCCCCTACCTGCAGCCTGCCCCTCGGCCTCGACCTCGCCCTCGGCGTGGGCCTCGTCCTCGCCCTCGCCCTCGCCCTCGCCCTCGGCGTGGGCCTCGGCCTCCTCCTCAATAGTGGGGTCGGCCTCTGGAATACTCGACGGTAGCGACGTAGAAGTAGAAGGCCCTAGCCTGGAACTGCTAGAGCCGGGGCCACTACCGACGACTAGACCGCTAGTGTATACTGGAGTGCAGGGGGATGAGGAGGACTCGGTAGGAGGAGTGGTAGATGGAGACCGTCCTCCTCGTCGACTCCCACCGACACCGGTACCAAGAAACTAAACATGTAATCAAATGACACTATTACTAGACAGACTACCTGTTCTGTGTGAGATGCACTGGAGGACATCATTGAGCTATCACGGTGTACTCCGGAACGCTGGTAAGGAAACTCCAGTACCTATGATGTATCCGCAGTCCCGATAAGGAAAACTGTGGTAACTATGAAATCTTCACAGCTCTGGTAATGATGCAGCGATAACTATAAGGGAAAGTAGCTCATATATATGCCTAGTGAAAAGGAGATGGATCGGACACATGATGCAAGCAGAAGTGAAGGTATAGGAAAATGGTTCTTCATCGATCATGTAGTTACTTTCTTTGTTCCAAAAAATATACACTGTTAAAAGATGCCAGTTGCTTTCATTATGTCATTAGGTCCACCCCAAATTGACTGAATAAGCAAAATTGGTTTCAGTATGGTCACACATTTTACATGGGCCAATTTGGATTGTAGTTATGCTACATCCATTTGGAAGTCCAATGCAATGGCCAAACAAGGCACGCTCGAAACATGGGCGTCTGAGCAGGCTATCCATCCTCAAAATGTAGTTCAAATAGGCCCCCAAAGAGTAGGGGTGAGCATTATTCAGTTTTGAACCGAAAATCGAACCGAACCGAACCGAATAAGAGATTCAGTTCGGTTTTAAAAAAATCGGTTCGGTTTTGAAAATACTAAATTTTTTTATTCGGTTTCGGTTTTGGGTTTCGGTTTCGGTCCAAAACCGAAAACCGAATAAGAAAATTTAGTATATATATATATATAAATATATATATATATATATATATATATATATATATATATATTTTTATATATATATATATATATATATATATATATATATATATAAAATATATATATATATATATATATATATATTTTATATATATATATATATATATATATTTAAAATATATATATATATAATATATATATAATATATATATATAATATATATAGGTATATACTATAGGTATATAATAAATATATCGAGGTATATTTAGTTATTATATATATTTAAAAAAACACAAATAAACCAAAAAACCGAATAAACCGAAAATTGAACCGAATTAATTCGGTTCGGTTCGGTTCGATTATTGACCAATTCGGTTCGGTTTCGGTTTTGCTTATTCGGTTTCGGTCCAATTCGATTTTCGGTTATTCGGTTTGGTTGGAACCGAATAAACCGAATACTCACCCCTACCAAAGAGTTATTGGCTGGTTACTTTTGCCTATTATAGCAAAATTGTGCATAGATGACCACTTGCTATGCACAAGGAAAAAATACAATGATTGTTGCTCTATGTTCATGTTTCTTTTTTGTGTCGGTCCCTTCCTACTTGGTAAACATCCACGAGAGCATCATCCATGTGTCGAAAAAGTTCGGAGATGACAAGATTTCGACTGAGGCTCGTATGAGCCGGTATACCGGTGCTTCAAAATGAGAACCTAAATCGGGTTCGGCATACCGCTCATGTGCTAACATCATATTGCCAATATATCGATCGTACTGAGCTGAGCGAAATTTACGGTTTTGGATCAGGTTTGATCAATTATCGATGGTCCATAGTGTCTCAGATTGTGGAAGAGGATTATATTGTTATCCCTTGACCTTATTGAAAACTACTAAGGTGTGAATTACACATGTCAAACTTTCAAAAAGGGTAAGAAGAAATGAAGTCCCTGGTTGATTCGGAAGAGTTTGTTGGAGGAGATCCACATCCGTTCATCTTCGAGTTCTCGTCTTCGACAACTTGCTTTTTATTATAATCTATTCCCACTTGTTGGCACTGGATCGAACCTTAACCCTAACCCTCCTTCCCCCAGCCCCCCTTCTTACCCCCAGCCGCCCTCACCCCCTACCCCTTCCCCCCAGCCACCCCCCACTCACCACCCGACCACCCCCCAGCCCCTGCCCCGCACCCCCCATAGCCCCGTACCCCCCAACCACCCCCAGCCCCCCTCCTCACCCCCAGCCGCCCTCACCTCCTGCCCCTCCCTACCAACCACCCCCCACTCATCACCACTCGCATCCCCCCTGCCCCTCCCCCCCAACCACCCGCACCCCCCTCCCGTGCCCCTCCCCCCGAGCCACCCGTACCCCCCAACCACCCACAACTAAAATAGAGAGAGGGGGGAGTTACGTACCGGAGAGGAAGAAGAGTTCGTCGTGCCGGAGGGGAGAGTTCGCCGCACCGGAGGGAAAAGTTTGCCGTACCGGAGGGAAAAGTGAGGAGAGAGAGTGAGAGAGTGAAAATAGGAAATGGGGGAAATAAATTCGGGGGGGCGGATTTTAATTAAATTTTAGCGACGTTGTTAGGAACGTCGCTAAATTCGTTGCTATTAGCGATATAATGGCGACATTTAGCGACGAAAAGCTCATTTAATTAATATACGTCGCTGGCACGTTACAATTTTCGTCGCTAATAGCGACGATTAGCGACGTTTTAACTAACGTCGCTAAATTATGTAGCTAATATAGTAGATTTTAGTAGTGCATTAGGAGGGAACAGAATCTCGAGATCGTACGTTACCAGCCACCCTAGGCCCTATCCTAACGTGTCAGGTTGGCCGCCACAGATATTGTTTAATCTGCCTATAGTGGATGACAATATCCAGCTCCTATGAGCTATGTGTTATATCTTCCACACGGTAGCCTTTCGGGGGACCAGTGCATAATCAATGTGCTATGCGTTAATAATGGATTGGCTAGTCCTGCTTGGATACAATACGATCTGAGGATTCCTATATTATATGCATTACTGGGATAACCCAGACAAATCATAGAAAGTCGTAGGATTGAATGGCCACTTGTAAACTGACTTGCTTGTTATATGTTTCTTCTGTTAGTAACTAAGAAACATGGACTATCGTGGTGCGTGGTCCAACCCATGTCCTTGTTTGGTTGTTGGGTTGGGCTATTGTGCTGCGATAGGCTATGGGCCAAAGTTGTGACCAGAAGCCCTTAACCTGATCATGGTTATAGTATGTATCTTATCTCGATGCGATATTGGCAACGTTTGTCCTTGTTTGGTTGTAACGATGCCGTATTGTCTCGATGATATGGTATAAGCCTACAACTCATAAACCAGGTCTTCATTTACTCATTGGGTTTTGTCTTAGTCATTATGTGCTCCCTTGTGGTATTTGCTATTCAGGACCTGACCCCACTGGTTTCGTTTGGCCAGATCTCATAGCAGCGTC
Source organism: Iris pallida (assembly GCA_029216955.1). NCBI lineage: Eukaryota > Viridiplantae > Streptophyta > Magnoliopsida > Asparagales > Iridaceae > Iris > Iris pallida. Next base: position 802,303 of record JANAVB010027599.1, read on the forward strand.
TGAGGATCCAGCCTTCTACCCGAACAATGGCGCATACCATAAGCTTGGGCGTCAGGGACCATGAGTTGGTTTCTTCTGCACCGCTCTGATATTTTCTATTTTATACTTGGCATTTAGCCACCGACACCTGTTAGCCGACTGTTCTGTACATTAATTTTCGTTTAAATAATTATAATTAAATCAGATTGCACAATACTATGGTTATGTACTATTAACTCACAATACTAGCTTATTATTATAGAAGTAAAAAAATTGTTACAAAGAACATATAGTGTTGGACAAATGGAGCTCAGAACCAAATGGCGCTCAGAAAGCAATGGCGCTCAGAATCAAATGACACTCAGAAGAATGGCACATGATCCCACGTGGCAAGCTTCCTCGAGAAGCCCAGGCGCCAGTCATAATGACTAACAAACACGTCAGTCGAGGAAATTTTTTCGAATCCCGAGCGCGCGGCGCTCGAGAAGATTGTGTCAGATTTAGTAATCATGACTGACAGCTGCCTCGCGCTAGTTATCATTTGGCACGAGGTAGTCATTATTTTTACAGATTTAAATAAAGCAGAAGACGTTAATCATCAAATTGTGCCAAACGCCATTTGTGACTAGGCGTCATTCAATCAAATCATCCCGAAGCAGTTAGATAATGTGGCGCGCATGCCCTAATCTCGAAAAATGTGTACGTGATACTGCCCACGACCAAACGTATCTCTGTCACAGAATGCCACGTGTCCACAGCAGTTAAACCAACCGTTCGTACAACTGTGTAAATGGCGCGCCAATTGCTGTGTGCGCCAATCAGGATAACTACTTAACAGTTATCTCTAAACTCTGTAAATAGAGTTCTAAATCACTTCACAAGCATTATTAATGATCATAATCTTCTGAGCACTTGCTGCTGCACTCTCCAAAGGCTTTCTTCTTCAATATCGCATCGTCCAAGGGATAAAATGATCGTCTTCTGATTAGATTCCTATAGTTGTGCTTCTCCAAAAATCAATTTTACTCTTGTACCTTTCTTAGTTTGTAATCAAACTTTTATTTTTGCAATCAAAAACAATTATTTTGTGCAGCTAGTTTCATGAATCATTTAGATGAAGCGTCAGGGACGTCTTACTGCTTTGTCTTATATGATCATTATTTACTGCTTCTTGTTTTGATTGATTGAGACATAGATGCTCTATGAGACCATAGGAGACCTGATTGTAGCATGCACCCCCTAGTCTCTTGACAGCTACAATTACCGTATGACGTCTTCGTACCTCATAGGGGTAGCTGGCCTAGTCCGTCTCCGTATTTCAGTACTAGGGCGTGACACCATGCCTTCTGTAGATGAAGTGGTCATGGAAACTTGTACAGTCTCGCATGAGTATGGCAAAGTACACAACAACTAAAGCCCCTGCAGCTCATCGTTGAACTTTACTTCCATAGAGGATAACCTTTCAAGCACACACTGGACCTTACTCAAGTTATCCATAATGGACGAACCATCCTTATACCAAAGACCCATCATCTATTGGATCAGAAATAATTTGTTTACCCCAGTCTTCTTCGCATATAAGGATTCTGGTTTCTAACACAAAGTCATTGCAGTGTGCTCAATATTGACAACATGATTATAGACGTTCTCGTTCATAAACTATCTGACACACCCATTCACTTGTATAAGCTAGAAACTCTAGTCCTCTTCAGATTTATCAACTGGCTTCCTGGAAGCAAATATCGGCCAATACAGTTTCTTGATGAATAGCAAATCCTTCATCTTGTTCCGCCAATAGTAGTAGTATGAACCATTTAGGTTTACCATACGCACTGGTTTCGCATCCATTTCTTCTCCTGGATTTGGTTGTCAACCCTTGACACATAGCAACCTTTGCTCTGATACCACTTTGTTGAAAATGAACGTGGAAACCCATTCTCCAAACCGAGATAACTTAGTAAGGACCGAAGTAAATCAATCAAAACAAATACACAAAAATCCACACACAAGAGCACAACGAAAACAAAAGAAATTATGAGGGAACCCTAATGGAAAAACCTACAGGACAATCAGAGTCCAACCCGAAAAAGCCTCCACTAATGAAATAAAAAATACACCTCTTATACAAACTCCTCTACCAATCCATACGGATCACCCAAATAATTTAAATAGATGGAAATAGATTACAACGAGTAGAAAATGATTACCAAAGACAAGAATACTAGAAAGAACCAATGAAGAACTCCTCGAAGCGATCTCTCTTCACATCAACCCCCAAAACTCCAAATCACCTCTTCCTCTCCTTCGAAAATTGTACCATTTGAGAAACTCTGTCCTTATATCGTATTCACCTTAGTTTAGGGTTATGAAACACCTATTTAAAGAATTCAGCTTCCGAAAAGATCTGGACCATTGATCACGATACAAAGGTATTAATAAAACATCCAAAATTTGTCTTCAGATCCGACACCTGTATACGACAATGGTATATCGACGTATACCCTAAAATTGGCACTTTATGCCAGAATCTTTTTGGGAAAACCGATGTACCACTGGCACTGATACAACCCTGTCTAGAAATTTGACACGCGCTCAAATCGTGCCTCATTCGATGCCTATGACTCAACGTGCTTCTCTCGAAACACGGAGACGCTCATCGCACTCCATTGTATTCTTCACATAGTTTAGGAGCCCACCCAATACCAACCAGCATGGAAGTGATTGTTATCAAAAGTTGTTTGTGTTTATCGTGCGCTTTTTCATTTAATTTTTTTTCTTAATTCCATCTTATATATTTACATATTAATTATAATATATGTTCAACTTGGTCATTTCTAATAATTTCAGCAATAAAAAATATATTGTTACTTACCAATCATATTTTATTGCCTTTGACTGAAATGTATCCGCTTACTAATATAGTATTTAGACTCTAAAGTAGAGCTTATTAGGAGAACCTACATCTGATTATTCACTTATTATATTAAGATAATATTCTCAAAGTACAATTATTAAATGTTTTTTATGCTTTTTGAACTAAGAACATATATGTATCAAACAGTCCAGTCAGTCACACACTCTCTAGCTCGAAAAACCTATCGCCACCAACAAATTCTGCTGAACAAATGAACTATGAACAAACAAGTAAAAGATGGGCAGATATTAAGAACATCTTAGTCAAAGTGATTAATATTAGACTTACTCAAATATATATAGTCTTCTCCAAGTTCAACAGCATCCGTAGATGAAGTCCAAGCATCGATCATTAAATTATAGGAGCCTGTGAGATTTTATGGCCTACAGTAGAAACCTAACTAAACTAGTATAGTATATATTGTTATGTATTAACGGGATAATTAATGATATGATAATAGTAAATATATATCATGTGGTCTGTTGTTTTGTGAACACACAAGATCAGAGGCCGGGTTCTGACTCAGCTGGAATTGGCCACCATTTTGATCACCAACCTGTAGACGACATGATATCTTGGGTTTGGAGAAGACTTTTTGTCTCATTTGAGAACATGATGGTAGGAGTAGATAAGTAACAGAGATTTGCATCTTGTCTGTTTAATGGAGAACAGTCGCTCTCTGCCATACTTGATATGGCAACAGGGGGAAGGGAGTCTAGGATTAAACGGATGCATCACATTTGCCATACTTGATCGGCTTGATCAGGACATCAAAATGTCACTAACTTACTTCATGAATCCTCTAGGTAATATGATTTTGAGTCGAGTGTGGTATGAATAGCAATGCACCTTTGACCTAACTTTTACACTAACCACCTTCGGGTCGTCACTCCCGGATGAAAGATTTAAATCAGTAGTGTCCTAAAGATAACGAAAGATATTTATTTGATCTCCATACAATGTATCATCCATGGATTTGAAAGATACATGCTAACCATACCTATTGCATGAGTAATATCTGGTCTTGTACACAACATGGCATACATCAGACTTTCTACTGTTTGCCATTAAACAAAAGTTTACTAAACTACTAAGAAATATTCCTTGCAAGCGAAGAACCTAACAAAGGATTCTAGTTACAAGTAAAAAACATAACTCGAGGGAATTATGGCTATGAAGGTTAAGTTAGCGTTCGACTTCTTTACTCTATTGACGATCTGAGACGAAGATTGAAGAAAAGAACTCGCTAACTCTGACACACTGGCAGAATTTGGCAACAAGTAAGCTCAACACACAAACCATTCGATAGCACATGTAGCCTTCTTGACTTTTGGGAAGCACATATCCCAACTATTTATAGTTATTCGCACTTGAAATGACTATGTGCGCATAAACGACAAAAAGATACTATTTCACGTTTTCTATGCACGACGCATTAACTCTTGCATATTGTGGATCTGAATGCTCGCGTACATCACGGGCAACCTGACACGTGGCATTCTTTATAGGAATTAAAAATCCATATTAAAACACAACGATTTTAGTCCAAACTTTGAAACGACCGTAATTATATATGCATTAAATGAACAAAATCTTCTCAAATTCGTAACTGTTCTGCACATAGGAGAATTGAGAACTCTGAATTGTATGCACATACATCTCTATACGTTATTCACCAACTGATGCGCATACATCTCTATACGTTATTCACCAACTGAGTGCCCGTACGTAGAGTATAACTATGATGTTGATGCAAGCACTGGCACTGCCTCGTTCTATGCATTACCGCCATTCATCATGATTTACAAGCTTGAATGTGATGTCTCCTATGCATAGCTTGTTGGCATTTTTGCCTTTAGACTATTGTAAAATAGTCCCACATCGGCTACACCACCAAGTGGGTGTCTCAATATAATGCTTTGCATGTGCTGAGATGTGCACATGAGGTGTGTGGGATACATGTGGGTGCCATGTGGGGATGTTTTCCTAGAAGGAAAAAGGATTAACTCCGACAAGGAAGCATGTTGCTTTTTGTCATTCGGACTCGGACTCGGACACGGGCTCTAGGATGCGTCGTGCATGCATGGAGCATATGAGGGGGGTAGGCGTGGACTGGCACACGACTCCGCTGATTGTGGGATGATCTAAAGTATCAAACTCTATTTTTGAGTATTAGTATTTTAGTTCCACATCGGATGGGAGAAAAAGTGTAGTCTCATTCCACTCTATATATAGAGCCCTCTGGCTTCCTTTGAAAGATACACCTAATAAGATAGTAAAGGAAACCCGTTGGGTCCAGGGAGCTCGTTCGAGTCACAAAAAATTGACTAGCGAGCGTTCCTGAAGTTCTTCGAGAACTTACTAGTTCCTAGAAGCGGATCGTATAAAAGCGAATCTTGCTTTGAGCAATGGTAATTTTTATCACCCCAGCAGAGCTGTTAAAATATCCTCTTTGTTCTTCTTCATCTTCTTCTTCTTAGTGGGCTGCAGGTTCTTCTGGAGAGCAAACTTGTTTGCACTGAAGTCTCCAAAGTCCTTAATATTCATAATATGGAGCAAACTTGTTTGCATATGAGTCTCTATTTCTGATCGTTACTCAGAACAGAGAGCAAATTTATTTGCATAAAAGTCTCTATTTCTGATCGTTGTTCAGAACAGAGAGCAAACATATTTACACAGAAGTCTCTGTTTCTGATCGTTCTACCATCTAGATCTATTTCGGGACTAACAATCTCAAAGCAAGATTCAGATCAGATAGAGAATTGTTGTACAATTCTTCTCGAAGCAAGTGTAACAAACTTGAGAAGATTAATGGACATCACTTCCAACATTTGAATGAAAAAAGTTCTTTGTCAAACGGTTGGATGAGTGTTGGGCCTAAATATCCAAGGAGAATGATGCCCATTACTTGACAGATCGGATTTGCCAATAGTGCATAAAGATTACAACTTGTACTAGAGCAGACGAGAAGTCTCTCAAGGAGCATCTCAAGACAAATAAGAAGAAGACCAAGGCATTTGTGCGTATAGCTCAATTAGGCACAAAAGATCTGTTCAGATTACGCATATGTTTGCTCATGTGTCTGCTCAGATGATGTGCATAGGTTTTATTCAGATCATGTGTATGTGTGCGCATAGATTCTGCTCGCCGTGGTGCATAGGTTTTACTCCAACTATGAGCAAAGAAGTGTTTGGCGATCCCAGCACATGACTGCATATGGTATGGTAGAGTCTGTGCATGACTGCATATGCACTATCTGAATATGTACTGTTTGCCATGAAATATAAAAGAGTAGAACAATTATCGGAGGACTGGACTTTTACTTCACGTTAAAAACTCGCTTGTACAAAGAAAGCCTAGGGACGAAAACCTAGGTACAACAGTCTAAGTACAATTATTTATTTTTGATTCTGGGGGTGACGATAGAGGCTCGGAAAAGCGACGGCAGCTCTGCCTTACTCCTTGGACGATCGGGTGCAGCTTTGGCTCTGTAGAAGAACTACTGGGCGTTGATGAAGAAATGCTCTCTCTTCAGGCTCTCTGGCTCTCTATGCGCGTCGATCTTTGTCTATCTCTATCTCTGTGTGTCTGTTCTTCGTGCGCCTATGTCTGTGTATTTTGCAAGGGAATGGCACCCTGCTATTTATAAGAATGGGAGGCATCATTAGGGTTTACAATGATTGCCCCTTAAAATGGCAGTGGCCTGTTGATTGATCAATCTGGGCCATTCATTTTGAGTGTAATGAATCTAGGCTATTAATGTAGATTGTGCCAAATCCTCTCAGTAATTAATACTGATTGGAATAAATCTCCCTTATGTTGATCTGTTGATGTCTGCGAATCTGAATGAATAAGTTTAATTCATTCTCCTGCCACGTGTCCCGGATTATTGGGATTTGACCTAATCTTTGATTGCGGTAAATCTGGGGAATTGATTGGCTTTATGAGACGTGTCCTGGGAGTCACTGAGCCGCATAAGGATTGGGCCGCATAAAGTTTGAGCCGCATAAGTCTGGCTATGTGTCAGGGCAGCTTGGGGAGTGGCCCCTAAATCTTCGAACCACATGATATTCTGGACCTTATAATGGGTAGTGAACCGCATGGAGATGATCCTTGTGAGCCGCATAGGGCTGTTTTGATCTGGGCCGCATAGGGCAACTTCGGTCTGAGCCGCATGAGGGGTCTCCGCTCGAGCCGCATATGACTGTCCACGTGCCTAGGCTGCGTGGTATTTTCTGGATCTCGGGGGGTTGTGCCAAAGATTTTCTTTAATTTTCTAGGATTCTGTCATTATGACAGAGTCATAATTGCTTCTTTGTGTTAGGGCTGTCGCCTTATCAGAGCTGTCAGCCGTCAAAGTAATTAATACAGTATAGGACGAAGGGGAAAACTATTTTACAAGCCACGTGTCTTCTCTTCTGAGCCGCATGGAACGTCTTGAGCCGCATAGTCCCTCGTGCCGCATGAATCTTTGAGCCGCATGGGCTATCCGAACCGCATGGAGATCACAGAGCCGCATAGACATGTTGAACCGTATGGGTCCTCTAAGCCGCATGGGGTTTCCTGGCCGCATGACTCTTTCTTTATTATTATTTTCCATACTTCTACAAGACCCCCTTCAAAGTTTTTAATTTAAAAAATTGAAATACTTTGAATAAGAAGCATGGCTGTGTATTCTTCTGGCCGCATATGATGTCTCGTCCGCATGGATGTTTCGGCCACATGAATGTTTCGGCCGTATAGATGTCTTGGCCGCATGGAAGTTCGGCCGCATGAATGTCTTGGCCGCATGGATGTCTCGGTCGCATGGATTCTTTACCACGTGTGTGCGTCATTAACTGCCTCGAATTTGTTTTAGTGCCATTTTTTAGGGGAGATCCCAAGGGTCGGCTCATTAAATCTTTTGGATTTTATGCTCTGGATGAATCTCCTTTATGAGAGAGGGGACGAAATCCGAGGAGTCGATTTCGTCTTTTTCGAGGCGGTTTATCAATCTACGTGTTCTTCCCTCTCTTGTCTTCCTATAAATAGGAAGAGTTTGAGAGAGAAAGCTTCTTTACTTTCTCTTTCACTTCAAAATTTCCCTACTCCATTGCCATCTCCTTCCTTAATTGCCAATGGCTCCCAAGAAGACCGTTGCGGCTAAGGGCAAGAAGGCAGAATCTTCGTCGAAGAAGACTGCCTCCACTTCAACCGCAGCCATTCCTCCGTAGACCGTCGTGCCCGTAGCTCACCCTGACGTTCATCCCCCCATTGCTGGAAAGGATTTTTTTGTGGTTTCGGAGAACCCTAACAGCTATGGCTACGTCGCATGCTTTATGCACGAGCCTTTATTTTTATGTGAGTCGTATGTTCGTCCTATGGTCGAGCCGCGAGCCGCATAGAAATAGCCGCTGTGGCTGCATACACGCTTTGCCAACAAAGCCGCATGAGCTACACGGAGTCGCATGGATGTTCTATTGAGCTTGAGCCGCATAAGGCTCCTGTAAGTTGGAGTTGCATAAGCGTTCCCCTGACCCGCATGAGGCTTCAGTGAACTAGAGCCGCATAAGTGTTCTCCTGAGCCGCATGAGGATTTAGGGAACTAGAGCCGCATAAGTGTTTTCCTGATCCGCATGAGACTTTGTTAAGTTGGAGTCGCATGAGCTCGAAAGCACCCATTAGTTCCTTTTTGTCCATCCTTCTAATTTATCTTTTTCTGTCTTCTCCTCAGTGAATTTGCCGGTTAATGCTGCTGGAGAGCTCCTGGTAAGCAGCGCCCAAGCTGCTCTGGGCTATAGGTATGACCATATAGTCCAATACATGGCTGACCAATTTCTGAGTGACGAGCCCCCGGCGAGATCGAATGCCCTCAAGAATCAGCCTTTCTATTTTCTTAATGCTATGATAAACTTGGGGAAGTTAGAAGGGGAGTACTTGAAGCCCGCATTCTTCTTTGGAGACGTCTTGACTGTGATGAACAGTCAGCTTCTGGAGGTGTCAGAGAACTGGGGTTTTATTTTTAACGGGATGGCGATCCGCATTCCCCAGATGGAGCGTCACTTCCCTTTATCCTGGTTCAACATGCTCCCACTGGACCGGAAGATGGAAGGTTCTTTAACTCCTACCCGAAGTGGGATGTTCGTGGAAGACATCCATTTATAACAATAGCCTGAAGTCGGTGTGTGCGGGCAAGGTGCACACCAGCTGTTCTGTAATGGGGTTGGCCCCGGGTACGTTCTTGAATGTATCGGGTCCCAATTTCATATTTTCTATCGCTGACACTTTTATGAATCAACTTGCCCGGAAGGGATCCTATCCCATTGGACGGTTGATGCTCCCCAGCTGGGTACATCCGATTCCCTCGTGGACCAGTCTGTCTGCGTGGATTTTACAAAAGTATGAGGCCTTTCTGTGCGAGATTGGTCTTTACCATGCTATTCGGGGCACCAGCCATGGCTTGCCCATAAACAAAAGATTATTTGTCTCTGGTGGAAATGTATAACCGCCGGACGGGGACCTTCTATACACCCGTGGGGAGATGGGACTTGTGCTCCATGAAATGCACGCGGTCTCCAAGCATCCTTGGGGGGACGAAGCTTTTGAGGCGTATACTCCTACGAACGAGGAGTTTGAAGATTTGGAAAGACAATATCCAGGCTTCGTGGCTCTTTACCAAGAGATATTGTGCCACTATAGCACATGTCATCAGATAGCCAAAAAGGAGAGCAGCTCGGAAGGGCATACTCCCCACACCAAGGACTGGGTACGCTATCTCTTCCCGACAGATGCCTCAGGTCAAATTACTTTCCGACGTCCTCGGTCCTGGGAGGCGGTTGAAGCCTTAGTGTCGTCAGCTAAGAGAACGACCACCACTAGTGATACATTCGGGAGCAGGACCGATTCTTTTGGTTATTTTTATCATGATACTCAAGAGTTGTCGGAGAAGGTGCTCCTGGCGGGATTCTTAATGATATGGCTGCGAAATTGTGTAGTCTCGAGCGGAGCAGGTTCCATCGAGAGGATCAGTCGCAATTTTATCCTTCCGGCTGTGAAGTTAGTTTTGCGAGTCCGGCTAGCTCTCCTCCCGGCCATGGTATGCAGCATACATCGTGGCTATTGTACTTTCACATCCAAGGTCGTTGCTCGTGAGGTGACAAAAGATTTTGAACGGACCGAGCTGCCCTATCATTATTTGATGGGGTGGCTGTTGATACATTATCCGTCTTTGATAAGACCGGGCTCTGAAGACGGCATTACTGATGATGACGCCTTTATCTTCCGCTATCGTAAAGAGTCTTGGGAATTCGAGACCATGCGTGCTTGTCGGATGGCACTGGCGAGGGCAGACATGTACAACATTTTTGTGTATGTCCCTCATTTTACTGATGAGGAAGTGGCGGCTGTCCATCTTGACGGTATTGGGCCTCCTCAACTTCTGGACGGCCAGATGCTTCTGTGGCTGCGAAATATCCGCCCCGCTCATCTGGTGTATCACAACCGTAACACCGTCTTTCTGGAACCCTATCTGCCTAGTAGGTTTGCCTGACAATTTGGGTATAGTCAGCTTTTTCTAGACAGCCCCAGCTCTTGTCTGGGCTTTGAAGGTAGTCTTCTAGACGGCATTCGGGTCTGGCATTACTATGATACATTCCATACCCGTGCTGTTTTCTCAGTCCCCTCTATCCAGGCGTCAGTAGATATCTTGTATATGGCGGCTTTGTACCACGTCATGGCGAATAAGCCCCCTGTCGATTTTAACCCATGTACCAGTTTTATTGTTGGTACCGACCTGGATGAGGGTTCCCAGGGGGCCAAGACGAGGAAGAGGAAGAACAAAGTCGAGGTGCCGGATTTGGACTCTGATGCTGCAGATGACGAAGACGACGAGCCTGATGGAGATGACTTTTCCCTTCCGGCGGCAGATGCGGGGACGGATCAGCCACCTATTTTGCCAGATGAGATAGTGGTTGATCAGTCGTCTGTTGCACCTGGTGTTGCACGAAAGCGTAGCAGGCGACTTTCTCCTGTCGTCGGCATTCCCCGTTCTCGGAAACTGGCAGCAACTAGACACCGCGGGCTAACTATAAAGGAAAGAGGCAGAGAAATCGACGCCGCCTCAGAGGCAAATAAGTTGCTACCGGTCCTTCCTTTCTTTTAGCTTTGATTTTAATCGCCTTCCTTCCCTCTTGTAGGCGTCAAAAGAAGAGGACTCCCGAGTGGCCGAGATAGTGACTCGTGATGACGGAGGCTCCGGTGAGCCTGCCCCTAAAATTGCTGAATTTCGTCCAGATGATGCTGATCAGGCTGCCCCTCTCCCCGGGGTGGTCGGGTCGGGGGAGCTGGCCAGTTTTAATTCGGCGATTGCAGGTGAGGAGACCCTACCAGCTGCGAACGAGCTGCAGCCTCGATGCTCCTCTCCTGGTAAGATAAGCCGAATCTTAACTTGCGAGGAAGCCTATCTGCTTTATGACCACATCCTTCGGGTCACCTCGATTAATCATTACCGTGGACGTACAGATCCTGCCCCTCCCGTGCCGAAGACGGACCTTGTTGAAACACGCTCTGTCGAAGGGGCACTGGCGGAGAGGGGCGTACCTCCTCCCCCTCCGGCTTTCCTTGATGATTCTCTTGCGGGCTCGAGTTCAGCGAGTCTGGTGATGGGACAATCGAGGGAGGGGACAATGGTCCTTGTGTCTTCCTCTGCTCGGGTAGCCCAGAGAGTCGACCTTTCCGCCCTGCCAAGCGTCCGGGCTCTTCAGGTGGCAGAGGAAGAGTTGGCCGCTATCCGTGCATCATTTTATTCGGAGATCGCCCCCCTGGTGGCCAGTTCTAGCACTGCTCCTTTGGTGCTGCCGGCCACGCTCCCTCTGATGCCGTCTTCGACAGAGGTCCTGGACGAATCTTTACAACATGTGGTTGATAGCTTTCATCGTCACCTAAAAAGGGGGATAGAAGCTGCCGTGGACAGAGGGACCTCTTTTGTCTTGGCCCGGCAATGCGCCCAGGGTTAAATCGATATACTTAAGGCCCTTCCTGGTGGGGCAGGGTGGCCGCACTTCTAGAATCAAAATTGCTGGAGACTGATCAATTGGTGGCCCAGCTTCAGGCATTACGGCAGGTTGATCTGTCTGCTGCTATTGATCGGAAGCGCGACTCTCTCACAGCTGCTATAGAGAAGGCGAAGGCTGCTCAGGATAAGACTAGGCCAGCTATACTGAAGGATCTTCGCACCTTGTCTGATCGATATGATCAATTGAGCCATAAGAGTGAGGACGTTACAGCTCGAGAAGCCATTGCCTCTCGCGGGATTGCTAACATACGGGAACAGATTCTTGAGCTTCAGAGGAAGCTATCTTTCTTTGAGTCTGAGCTCGAGGCTGCCCGGATGAACAGAGGGCTGATTATCCAGGAAGCTGATAATGTCAATAACGCTTCGGCTGACTTGGAAGCGGCTCTGAAGAAGTTGGATGATGACTGTCGGGCACTCATGGACCTGGATAATGGGGAGCAGTTGTCTCAGGAGGCTGAGCACCGGGCTAGGCAGAGGCTCGAGGGGGGTACTGCCTTGGTGAGAAGTCGCCTCTTGGAACTGTACAATGCCGAACTGTAGTCGGCCTTTTTCTGGTTTTGTTCCTGTTTTCTTTTACTTTTCTTTTTGAGAGGGACGCGGTCCCAGAACATGTAATGCTTTTTTCATCCTTCAAATAAAGAGTACTTTCTTTTCTACCCTTCATTTGCATTGCTTGTTTGCTTGCGATATTTGTGGTGATGTTTGCCCCGCATGGGGGACTTGTTTGTGGACCTGTTACCTCTGGCATACCTTGGTTTTAGGTACGGATAACAAGTTTGATTGGGGATACCTAGAACAGTTCCACGGCAAGGTGGTCGTGGGTGTTCGGGGTATCGGAAGATAGAACGCCATGGAGCAGTTGGGCTCCTGGGGCATGATAAGGAATAGTGTGCCTATACTAAGAGACTTAGCACGGAACATTTATGGGCCTATTACCCTTGGCGTATCCTAGTTTAGGATACGGATAATAGGATAGGGGGAACCAACATACTTACTCAGAGGTAATGAGGACATGGCAAGTATGAAGGTTTTAACCGTAGAGTCTTCCTACTCAGAGGTAATGAGGACATGGCAGGAGTAGACTCAACGGATGATATTTGTGGTCAACAGAGGACATTTGTGGTCAACAGAGGACATTTGTGGTCAACAGAGGACATTTGTGGACTTATTATCCTTGGTGTACTCTGTTTGTGGGTACAGATAATAAGTCGAAAGGGAATCATCATACTTACTCAGAGGTTATGAGGACATGGCAAGAGTGGGCTCAATGAAGGAGGGTACATAGAATGACTCAGAGGTAATGAGGACATGGACGTTCTATGCAGAGGGGTGATTTGTTTTTGGCGGAAGTGAAACGACTCAGAGGTAATGAGGACATGGCCGTTTTGGAAATTCGTGGATCTGTTACCCTTTTTGTGCACCGGGAGTGCGGGTAGTGGATCATGAGGGAGGATCTCTTCCAGGAAGAAAGTTCAGAGGTATGATCATACATGACTTGCTATCTGAGAGAGTGACCGAAATGTGAGTTCAGAGGTACCAGCAGGTACATGACTCGATAATCTTGGAATGTTGAGATGTGAGTTCAGTGGTACCAGTAGGTACATGATCGATAATCTGGAATATTGGTTGTGAGTTCAGCGGTACCAGCGGGTACATGACTCAATAATCTGAAATATTATAGGTGTGAGTTCAGCGGCACCGGTGGGTACATGACTCGATAACTTGGGGATGCGAGTTCAGTGGCACCGGCGGGTACATGACTCGGTGGTCTGGAAAATGTCATTTAGACATAATATTTCTTCAGAAACTTGTCGTTGACGGGCAACATGAGCAAGTCTCCATTTTATTTTGCAAGGCGGTAAGCACCGTTGGAGAATACAGCCTCAATGATGAATGGACCTTCCCATTTCGGCTGGAACTTGCCGGTGGTCTTGTGAGTCATGACCATCGGCCTCCGGACTGCCAAAACGAGATCGCCCACTTGGAATGTTCTGATTTTAACCTTCTTGTTGAAGGCTCCAGAGATGCGTGCTTGATATAGTTCGATCCTTTGCTGAGCCAGGAGGCGCTTTTCATCCAAGGCCTCTAACTCTTGTAGTCGGCGTCGGTAGTTATCATCCGCCGTCAGTTGATAAGTGAGGGCGACGCGAAGTGAGGGTATTTGAGTCTCCAATGGGACAACTGCCTCACTTCCGTACACTAGGGAGAATGGTGTGTTCCCGGTAGCTGTTCGGACTGTAGTACGGTACGCCCATAAGCATTCACCAAGCTTCTCGTTCCAGTCGCGTTTGTTGGAAGAGACAAACTTCTTGAGGAGTTTGATGATTGTTTTGTTGAATGCCTCTGCCAACCCGTTCGCTGCTGGATTGTATGGCATCGAAGCAATATTCTGGATGCGGTGCTTGTCGCAGAATCGATAGAAGGCGTGGCTTGCAAACTGCGGACCATTATCGTAGATGATCCTCCGGGGCAGTCCAAAGCGATAGATGACGTGGTGCTTAAGGAAGCTGATCACGTTTGAAGTCTTTACTTCTGCAAGCTGGACAGCTTCCGCCCATTTGGAGAAGTAATCTGTGATTACGAGTATAAAGCGATGTCCTCGGGAGGAAGGTGGAGTGATTGGACCGATGATATCCATCCCCCATGCTTCGAATGGCCAGGACGCCACCGTCGGATGTAGAAATTCGGATGGTTGGTGGATGAAGTCCGCATGGACTTGGCAAGCTTTGTACTTTCTAGCATAGTCTATCGTATCTGCTACCATCATGGGCCAGTAGTAGCCTATTCGGCGAAGACGGTGTTGTAATTTAGGGCCAGGCTGATGGGCCCCGCAAACACCGTCGTGAGCTTTTCGTACGACTTCTTTGGCTTCTGCATTTGACAGACACCGAAGCAATAATCCATCATAGGATCGCCGATACAGCATTTTTGTCTCTGTATCGTAGAAGAATCTGAGAGAACGCCGTCTGATGGAGATAGCTTCCTTTGGGTTCTCAGGGAGGATGTCGTAGACGACGAAGTCAATGAATGGTTGTCTCCAATCCGGGGCATCGTCGATCGTCTGGGCGGAATAACTCGCCACGAATTGAACGTTGTTCTTGGGGCAGACCAGTTCGTGGCCTATCACATCCACTGATTGGCGAGCATAGTTCGAAACTTCTAGGGAAGCGGCAAGGCCAGCTAGGGCATCGGCTTCGATATTTCGGAGTCTGGGAACGTGCTCAATGAAGAACCCCTCAAACGATGAGATGATGTCGATCGCTATTTGGTGATAGGGGATCATGTCTTCGTGGCGAACTTCGTATGAGCCCCGGATCTGATTGACGATTAACTGAGAATCGTCGTATGCTTCAAGATATTCCACCCCCAGCTCTCTTGCAAGTTGGAGGCCAATGACCAAAGCGTTGTACTCGACCACATTGTTAGAGCAGGGTTCTGTAAGAAAGTAAGCACGATTGATCACCAATCCGGAAGGGGAGACTAGCACCACCCCGACTCCGATGACGATGTTGCCCTTAGGCCCAGTTCTCGAAGCGTCGTCGAAGAACATTCACCATATATTATCGTGAGAGGTTGTATGCGAATCGGCGACCTCATCTGGGATTTTTTTTATATATCCTGGACGACTCCGAGCCCGGGTGGGCTGCCAAAATGTCTGCCAGGGATTGACCTTTGACCGCCTTTTGTGGGACAAAGATCATATGATAGGGGGATAGCAATATTGCCCATGTAGCGAGGCGAGAGCTGAGCGCCCCTGGTTTAGTCATGAGGACCCTGAGAGGGTTGACTCATGAGATCACATGTATTGTTTGTCCAGTGACATAGTACCGCGTCTTCTGAATGGCGAACACCAGGGCAAGGCACTCCTTATCTACAGCGGTATATTGGTGCTCTGGCCCAATCATCATTCGACTGAGGTAATATATGGCTTGCTCATGGCCTACATCGTTGTTTTGTGCTAATAGGGCTCCGAGGGAATGCTCCATTGCTCGTACGTAGAGCAGAAATGGTTTTCCAGCAACTGGGGCCACCAGGACTGGAGGGTTCGACAAATATTTTTTGATGCTGTCGAAGGCCCGTTGACATTCTTCGTCCCATACGAATGAGACGCCTTTCTTCATGAGGTGGGTGAATGGCCGACATCGCCCGGAGAGGTTGGAAATGAACCTCCTGATGTAGGCTAACCTTCCTTGAAGGTCTATGAGTTCGCGGAGATTTCTCGGGGGACCCATCTCCATGATTGCCTTTGTCTTCTCAGGATCTACATGGATACCCAGGGCGGTGATGATGAAACCCAAGAACTTCCCGTTGGATACGCCCAGGAAGGACTTCGTAGGGTTCATTTTCAAATTGTGCGCTCGCATCAGGTCGAATACCGTCCTCAGATCCTGTAGGTGGTCTCCCTTATAGCGACTCTTGACGGCGATGTCGTCAACGTAGCACTCCCCCATCTTGCGTATGTGGTCTCTGAAGATGATACTCATGGCTCTTTGATATGTGGCGCCGGCATCACTACAAAAAAAGTGTCTTTTTGGGACGCCAAAAATTCGTCTTAAAAAGGCTCAAATCAGTCCCAAATTGTAATTTGGGACAAATTTTAGGACGGTAAGTGACAGTGCTATTAGGGTGGCGTGGTAAAAAGTTTTAGGACAGAAAATACCGTCCTAATTTGGTTTTAGGGTCGAAAAATCTAACCGTACCAAAAGAGTTTGAATTATTATATGTTTACGACGGTTTATTAAACTGTCCCAAAATAAAAGAGTTTGTGACGAATATCATCAGTCCTAGAAATATTTGCCAGCGTCACAAAAGGATGTCATTTATATCTAGGACAATTACATAACCGTCCCAAAAGTAATACTTATTAAATTATCATTTGTATCTTCCAGCTATAAAACATACCATTTAAATACACACATAACATAATTCATATGATCATTGTCCTCAGATGTATCTCCAGGTGTCAGAGTTCCATTACAAAAAAAAGTTTAACAACATCAAGCATTCTTTACCATTAAGTAGAAGACAACAAAATCCATATATAACTATATATGTTCAATTGATAAACAACGAAAAAGCTTAACAGTAAGCATCCTTTACCATCATTTCCAAAATAAATTCAAAACACAACATCACCCACACCATCAGTTACAAAGAACCCCTTGTCTCCACCATTACAAAATGAACCCATTGCCTCCACCATTACAAAATGGACCCATTGTCTCCACCATTACGTATATACAAAATTCTGATCCCAAAACATTAAGCACTACACTATGTTTTTGAACATTCAAGTATATCCAACATGAACCCAAAAAATGAACCCAAATTTTTTTCCCATCACAAGATAGCCGCCCATCATTTTAGCATATACAGAATGCTTTTGAAGGACCTGCAGATGAAATAAGATATGCCAATATATTAGCAACCTGCTAACTGTATACAAACCACCAGAAAAGAAAGACAAGTTCTTCCAAACTGTACAGACTAGACTAAATTAGTTTGTGAATGTTTAAAACAGAACAAAAGGATCAATCCATCTGTACAGACCTGCTAACAGTTCTTTCAAACTGTACAGACCTGCTTACAAAAGAATGGAAACTACAAATAACAAGCTTCAGTCCAAAAATTGGGAAGCTTCAAGTCCAAAAATGGGAACTACAAGTAACAAGCTTGTTACTGTACAGAAAAACTAATGTACAGTAACAAACTTCAAGTGACAAAGGAAGCTTCAAATGAAAAAGGAAGCTTTAAGTGAAGGGAAAAATTGGGCAACAAAACTCTTTTCCAGCTCAAACTTTAATTTCCGATACCGATACCGACACGAGACTATACAAAATTCAGTCCAAAAAATCATAGTCCATAAGAGAAACCAATGTAATAAATACAAATTCCAACTTGAAAGAAAGAAAATGGAGAAACAAACTTTAAAGGCATTATGCAAAATTCAGACTCCAAAAATCATAGTCCAAAAAAGAAACCAATGTAAAATAGTTCAATTTCCAACTGGAAAGAAAGAAAATGGAGAAGTAGTTTGAAGAATCACAGAGATAAAAAAACCAAACATTAATTGCAGCCATGAGAGAAAACCAAACATAGGAATCACAGAGAAAAACCAATGTAATAAGTTGACAGTTGGCAAATTATCTGGACGATGTATTGGATTGTTGACAAAGTAGTTGAGCATTCAGGAACATGGCCATAACTTCCTCCTTGAGCTCAATCCTAAGCTCACTCTTGACCGCCTCAAGCTCTTTCTTATGCCGGGCCTCTTGCTCCTCACGCTCTTTTCTTATGACCTACGCGTAGGACTGTTGTATGCAACCTAAAAATGCATAATAAATGTAGCAGTATATAGGGTAGGTGTTGTCAAGATAGTCCAACACAGTGCCGTAAAGGAAGTTCAAACCATAGTAGTAAGCTATGCAAGAAACACACTAATAAGACATAGAAGTTAATTCAAACCAGAGTAAAAATATATGAAAGAAAGCTCAAACCATAGTAAAATACTCTTCCTCTACGATATGATCCCAGTTGAAGCTAGGCATCAGATTGAAGCTCACCGTGGGTCAGCAAGAGCTCAATCGCATCCATGATGCTGCTCAACCAGCTCTACCAATGAAGAACCAAACCTCCATAGCCGGATATCCGAGTATCAGAAGAAGTATCAACTGCACAGTGGTGTATCAGAAGAAATTTAAGTGCACACTGGTGTATTAGAGCATATCAGAGCTCACTAGACATTGGCAACACAAGCATTGGTAGAGGGTCATGACCAGCACCAATGAAGGATCAAGACTCGAGGACCCCAGATGTTGCTTTCCTCATCATTTGCAACCATAGTAGTAAGCTATACACTGGAATAGTAAAAAAAATATTTATGATCAAATTCTTAACCTTTTTTATTTTAGGGACAGAAGAGTCATTATTGTTTGTAGCCTGTAACGCAAGAAAAACAGTAAGATATTCCAATGAATGATGACAAAAGACAGAAGATATTCCAGACAAACAACTTTGCTAGTATGTGAAAGGTCCCAATGGTTAAGTACAGTTCCTATCAACATATGCTGGACCCTTCTCTGGTAGCAGGGCGAGAGAGAGATACTTGGTGTATCGGGCATTGATGTTGAAGGACCAAAGTTGAAAGCCCCTTAAAAGCCCCTCTTTTTATCATCATATTTGTTTGAGCTAGTGTGTCATAAGCCAGAGTCCAAAATTGTGGTCAAAGCCCACCCCATACATGTTGTTCTTGATTGGATGGGTCTCGTATATAGGAACAAACTCGTATAAGCCTTTAAGAAAATATTTCAAGGTCCTTGCAACATAACTAAGATACAGATTGACTGGTAGGCAGCCCTATTTTGTTGCCCATGCACTTTAAGCTCATGCAACTAAGGAGCAACCCCCAAGTTCCGCTGGACTAGAAGAAAGTCTATACGAATAGGTAGAGATGAAATGTGTATCTTTTATGGGAAGTGTGAAAACATATATTCATGGGCATATGGGAATCTGACAGGAATCTGAAAAGTGATACCTGAGAACTTCTCCCAAAAGATATATATATAAAGATGACACAAAGGAACTTCCAACTTGAGATTTGATACCGTGTATGGCATAAAGATTGTTTGTCACCAAGTCAAAAAGATTTGTATCTTCCCAAAGTTGTGCACTAGCATGACAACCACTGATATGTTCAACACATTCAACATATAAAATGAAGCATAAAAATATTCATTCCTAAACTACGGCTGATATAATCTAAGGATCAGTAATGCAAGTACTTGCTTTGTTGAATTCTGCCATAATATGAAGTAGACTGATGACATCGAAAGCAGAAACTCAGTTAAGAGAAAATTGACAAGAGTGACCAAAGAGCATACTTCTTTCGGTTTGTTTGTATTTTTCCTTTGTCAAAATCAAAGTGTTCTACCATCATCTTGAGGTGGGGTGTTAGACATACCTTACATATCCAAGATAATCAAGAACACCAGAGATCCGCCAATATATTTTTGTTTTTTAGGTGTAGCTCGCTCCGAGGAACCGATTCTCCTTCATTAACAACTTGTGTTCATTAATAGACAGTAAGCATTAGAAATTAAGCAAAAAGTTAGCTTCAAAAGGTTTTGCTTCAAATGGCCAGCTACAGACCACTTGTCAGCAGTTTTTGCTTCAAATTGAACTAGAGCTTAAGAGCCTATTGCTAGCAGGAGAGTTGTCCACTGACTAGCTGGACTCTGCCACTTGTTGAACCTCAAAAAATAATATGCTCAGTGATAGTATCAGTTCCAATTTTGATTACCAAGGATATGTGCTCAGTGGTAGTACCAGTGTAGTATCAAGCAAATGTATCAGTGATAGCATCAGTGATGGGATCAGAAACTGTGCTCAGTGATAGTATCAACGATAGCAAATGTGTTCAATTATGACTCAACTTTACACATAGAAGAAACAAAAAATATAGCATGGATGAGTGCAAAGTAGACCTTTCATGATTAGGATAAAACATTATGTCACTTATCAGGACGCCGAGCACTGCTTAGGTGATGTAAAACAGAATAAAATGTAGAAAAAAAATTGAAATTCAACAAGCAGCAATATGCACAATAATATTCCCTATAAAGAGAAACTTTTCTCCCTCCTCTAACAATAAAATCCTGAAACATCACATCAACTATTAGATTTGAAAATTGCAAGTATAGGAGAAATGCAAGCACTAAAAACATCAATGAGATGATATAAAAAATGATATTCAATATAAACTAGTTTAGATCAAATATAAACAAGATATCTTGTCTATAAAGCATATATATCACAAATTTCCCCTATATCAGTCCTCTGATAATGGATAAATAGCATAGTTTGCATATATGAGAAGCAAGTCTTATCCAATGCATAATATTAATATTAGCCTTGAAGGAAAAATTGGCAAGCATTTTTTGCACAGGAACATGTTAAGTTAGTACAATATTCGCAAGGAACACAATCAGAAAAATAATTGCAGCGGAATATACCTCCAGAGGCTTGGACTGAGCACTAGTAGGCAGAAATATACCTCCAGAGGTTTTCTCATCCAAACTCTTGACTTTGACCAGTACTCTATCACCCAAAGGCTTGATGGTGGTGTACTGCCATATGATCAAAGTCAATAAAATTGACATCAGGTCTTTGCAGTCTTATGAGTAGTGTTACAAAAATAAATTTCTACAATTATGCACTAATCATCATTGACTAAACGACTGTTCAGCATTCTGTTCATCCATAAGCTAGTAAAAAGTTAATCTAGCAAGCTATCAATGAATATTTTCATTCATTTCAGAAAGTATTTGCAATATGTTCCTCACACTCCAAAATTATTGATCATCATCAATATTTCCTTGTGCTTTATCAATTAAGTTGCAGCAACTTGCGTCTCACATTCTATGATAACATTAAAATCTAGACATTCTCCAAAACCTTTACCAAATTCTAAATCAACTTAATAGCGCATTCGTTTTAAACTAAATTAAAATGGGCTTCAGGCAAACCAATTCACATGCACCTAAATGGAATTTTGCAGCAATATTGTTCTTATACCTTTGGTGCCACGGTGGTGGCGGCTTTGACAACAAGGCCTCGGAAGGACCTCTTGTCAAGGCCTGCCCCAAAGGCTCTCACGGCTGAAGAAGCTCCAAATGCGGGTTGAGGAACACGAAGCCCATCGAAGAAAGGGAGAGCACTCTTCCCCGAGACAACTTCTGGATAACTGGAAGTTACCATTGTTGTAACTGAGATTAAATGACAACAAGCAAGAAAACAGAAAGATTAGATTTTGAACGGAGCAACAGAACCAGACCAAAGTAACCACAAAAGATGAATTTGACATATAAAATTAGTAAAATCCACATATTACTTGTGCAATTTCACCAAATAATGACCAGTTCTTCAATAAAAGCCTAAAGTTGAATTTTGTTTTAAAGATTATTTTTTAAAGAAAATATAGTGATGTGTCACGCCCCAGAACCAGAATACTGGAGAGCGGAAGAATGACTCAGCCAGCTACGTATTACGGGTAGATGAATACCGTATAATACGATCAATGCTGTCTAACCAGACGAGGGGGTGCATACTACATGAAAGTCTTACTATGGTCATTTCACATCTATTGTCTCAATCATTCAAAACAAGAAACAGAAATAGAGAACATGTAAGATAAAGCAGTAAGACGTCCCAAACGCTCAGTCAAAATGTTCTGGAGATCTGGCTTTACAAAACATAGCCAGATAGTATAGTAACATATACACAATTGTTATCAGCTGCAGTCTGACTTTAGTTACAATTATGCAAAAGTAAGTGCAAGACAATCCGACTAACATGTCGGAGCCAAACGGCAGGGTATTAAGTAAATAACAAAACGAGCGGGGAAGTAAGGAAACCCACTCGAGTCCTCCTGCGATCATTCCTCTAGTATTGACCATCTTGGAGGTGGAAGTAAGCTGAGTCCTCGGGAACCGGCTCTAAATCTGGCCATGCAAAACCAGAGAGGTTAGACCTTCAATAGCAAGTACCACAAGGAAGCACGATATGAGGAATTAAAACTAGTAATAAGAGAATATATAATAGATCTCTGCTTTCTACTAGGATTCACATAACATCACGACACTTCGAACCAACCTCCCAACCAAACAAGGACAGAAGTTGGCCCGTCATGCCCTGACATTCTGATCATCTTAGTTAGGCAACAGAGTAGATACAATACACAAACAAATCATCTTTGAACGGCCAATCAATTCCTACGGCTTGTTATTGTGAGTCCCAAGTTATCCTGGAATTATGCAATTAGGGATTCCTCAGTTCTTACTATGTGCAAGCAAGGCTAGTCTATCCAATCAATCAATTGTGCCAATCATGTAGTTAGACGAGTCCCAGCGGGACGCCCGCCGTTATAGTATGTACAATAATATAAGTAGATACCGTTTCCTGCCCGTGTGACAGATTTACCGTATCTGTGGGAACCAGCCGGCCCGTCGGGCACTTAATAGTCCCAAGGGGGCTGCCATGTAAGAACTCGGGAATCCATTCTCTCCATGCCATCATTATTTTATTTAACTTAATAGTCTCTACGTTGCGTGAAGTTCCATGCCGTGGATCATGGTCGTTCAAATGAGTACTTTCGTACGGGGTACGATATGCGCAACTCTACAACGATACCCGTGCGGCTATGTTATAGGTCTTACATAGCATAATGCAACAATCAAATCTAACCACGGAGTAATCATGCCTTGACCATAAAGTACACATGCTGTTTTTGCAAGATAAAGAAATAAATAAAAATGAATAATTTGAAGCCTGCATGTGCCTGTATGCCAATATTCGGGATCGACTAATCGAGTATAATAGTTCATTGCATGAACGTGTCTCATTCATTTCATTCAATAAGACGACTAGCCAGTCTCTTAGTTCCAACTAGGAACGCATGATCAATTATTAGTCAAGTAACAGTCGGGGTCAATTCATGACAAGACATAAAAGTCAAATTAGTATTAATCATGGTCGAGTCCATAACTAGTATAAAATAGTTGGTAATATATTCTTGAATCCAAGGAAAAGATCAACAAATTCATGTTGGGAGTTGAAAGAAATTCTAGCCACAATTCAGTTAATTAGGACATATAACAGTCAGAAACAACCAAATTATGCATATGCGGCCTATTCTGCGACATGCATGCAACTGCGACACCATATGCGCCTACTGCGACATGATATGCACCTCATGTGGCTCAACTGCGACATGATATACGCCTATCGCGACATGCGCCTCATGTGGCTCAACTGCGACATGATATGCGCCTACCGCGACATGCGCCTCATGCAACATGCGCCTACTGCGACATGCGCCTTAATGCGGCTCATGTGCGACATGATATGCGGCTACTACGACATGCGCCTTCTGCGACATGCTGTGTGCCTTCCGCGACATGCGCCTCATTACAACATGCGTCTACTACGACATGCGCCTTCTGCGACATGCTGTGTGCCTTCCGCGACATGCGCCTCATTGCAACATGCGCCTACTGCGACATGCGCCTTCTGCGACATGCTGTGTGCCTGCAGATGAATATAGGAACGAACCAAAATACTTTTTGCCATAACTTCCACAAAATAAATCGAAATCTAACTTTTCAAAAGCCAAACTTTAGTAGAATCAAATTCTCTACAATATGGAACCACTTAATTTCAAAAACAACAATGTTTGATAGATCAAAACCCTAATTTCATATGAAAACCAAAACTATGAAAACCAAAACTTAAAACTTAGATCTACACCCAACCATCCATGGAAAACAAAAACTTCAAGACCTAAACTTGTAGAGGAAGAGAAGATGAATAACATAAACTAAAAATAATTGGGGATGCATGAAATCCCTCATGGTGTGCAAGATGTACTTGCCTCTCCAAATGGGTTAGGGTTTGGTGGAGGAGTAAATGTGAATGAATGAAGAAAGAGAGTGGAAGAAGAACTTTTATATTAAGGTCAAGTGGATCTCCACCATTTATTCTCTCCACCAAATCCAAGGCATCCATTCCTTTCCATGTTGAACCAAACCGAACCAAGTTGGTTTCCCATGAACCGAAATGAACCAAGAGCCAAGAAAAAGCAGAAAATAAAATACAGAAAAATTAATAAGCGCAAAATTGAAGAATTTAAATACAGAATAAATGCATGATAAATATTAAATAAATACATTCAAGAAGTACACGTATAAAATACTTTATTCTGGGAACGAGGAGTGACATCTCTACCCTCCTTAGAAAAATTCCGTCCTCGGAATTTCAGATCCAAGCAGGACAGAAATGTCGGAGCTAAACTAATACAAGCAATTCTAGTGAGCAAGCAATCATTTTACCATATCAAAAAGCAAGTACTATATATGTAAATTCATCAATCCACGATATCAAGTAGTTCTACCCATAAGGTGATAAGCATGAAGAATCAGGACAATCAAGGTATACAGAAAGAGATATACCTTGTGAGTCAAACAGGTGTGGATACCGTGATCGGATATCATCCTCACGTTCCCACGTTGACTCTTCCAATGAGTGATGAACCCAAGCAACACGGACAAGACTAATTGTTCGGTTCTTGAGTATCTTCTCTTTTCGGTCCAAAATGGACACAGGCTGTTCCTCGTAAGACAGGTTGGTACCAACAACCAGCTCAGAGTGATCGAGGACATGGCTTGGGTCCGATACATACCTACGTAACTGAGATACATGAAATACGTCATGCACCTCTCGTAACGAAGGTGGAAGGGATAAACGATAAGCAACATCGCCTATCCTATCAAGAATAACAAAGGGTCCTACGTATCGCGGACTCAACTTCCCGCGAACGCCAAATCTAATGACCCCACGGGTAGGTGAGATCCGCAAGAACACGTGATCCCCAACAGAAAACTCTAGCGGCCTACGATGCTGGTCCGCCCAATGACGATGCTGATCCTGTGCAACTCGAAGTCGCTCTCTAATTCCCTTAACCACTTCAACCGTCTGAACAATCATTTCTGGGCCTAACATTTTCCTCTCTCCGATATCATCCCATGCAAGTGGTGACCTGCACTTCTTACCATATAGTGCCTCGAATGGCGCCATCTGGATACTGGCTTGATAACTATTGTTGTATGAGAACTCGACCAAGTGCAGGTGACTCTCCCAAGACCCTCCAAAATCCAAAGTGCAAGCTCGCAACATATCTTCCAAAGTCTGAATCGTTCTTTCTGATTGCCCATCCGTCTGCGGATGGTAGGCCGTGCTAAATCTTAACTTGGTACCCAGACTATGATGTAAGCTCTTCCAGAAATGTGATATAAAGCGGGTATCTCGATCCGACATAATACTGACAGGGACTCCATGCTGCCTGACTATCTGTTGCATATACAACTCTGCCAACTTTTCTGTAGATTGCCCAAATCTGAAAGGAAGAAAGTGTGCCACCTTCATAAGTCGGTCCACTATCACCCAAATAGCGTCCTTACCACTTGGTGATCTCGATAAACCGGTCACAAAGTCCATTGTAATATGCTCCCATTTCCATTCTGGGATAGGAAGCGGTTGCAATAATCCAGCTGGCCTCTGCTGTTCTGCCTTCACCTGCTGACATACCAAGCAACGGAAAACAAATCTAGCTATCTCTCTCTTCATCCCGTTCCACCAGAAATGTTGCTTGATATCTTGGTACATCTTGGTCCCTCCAGGGTGAATAAAATACTGAGAACTGTGAGCCTCTGTCATAACCTCCTGTCTGATATCTCCACTAGGCACACATAGACGTGATCCAAACCTAAGCGTACCATCTTCATGAATTCTCATCTCCTTTCTAAGTCCCGACTCACATTCTGCCTAAGCTTCTGAATCCTTGGGTCTTGTGCCTGAGCTGCCTTGATCCTGTCTACCAAATCAGATTGAACTTGTAAACTTGTTAGAACTCCTACATCACCAGGAAGTATAACTTCGATGCCTATCTCCTGAAGGTCTTCTAAGATGTGCTTCTGGGTTGTCAACATAAATGTACTGCCTCTCCTACTAAGAGCGTCTGCTACCACATTTGCCTTGTCTGGGTGATACTGAAGCTCCACGTCATAATCCTTGATCAACTCCAACCATCTTCTCTGTCTCATGTTCAGATCCTTCTGAGTAAAGATGTACTTCAGACTTTTATGATCTGTGTACATCTCCACTCGATCACCATATAAGTAATGCCTCCATAGCTTCAGAGTAAACACTACTGCCGCCAATTCCAGATCATGGGTTGGGTAATTCTTCTCGTGGTCCTGAAGCTGCCTTGATGCATATGCTATCACCTTCCCATGCTGCATAAGGACACATCCAAGTCCTTTACCTGATGCATCACAATATACTGTAAAACCTCCGGGTCCAACTGGTAATGTAAGAATAGGCGCTGATATCAACTTCTGCTTCAAAGTCTTGAATGATGCCTAACATTCTGCCGACCAAACAAATGGTACATCCTTCCGGGTCAAGCGGGTCATGGGTGCTGAAAGCCTTGCAAAGTCTGATACGAACCTTCTGTAATATCCTGCCAATCCCAAGAAACTCTGCACATCTGCTACGGTCTTGGGTACTGGCCAACTCTCTACTGCTTCTATCTTCTTGGGATCTACTGCTACTTCTGCTCCTGATACGATGTGACCCAAAAATGAAATATGATCCGACCAAAACTCACACTTACTGAGCTTGGCATACAACTGGTTCTCTCTCAGAACCTGCAACACTTTCCTGAGGTGGTCTTCATGCTCCTCTTCACTGGCAGAATATACGAGAATGTCGTCAAGAAATACAATGACAAACTGATCTAAGTATGGCATAAAGATACGATTCATCAAATCCATGAATATTGCTGGAGCATTGGTCAAACCAAACGGCATTACTAAGAATTCATAATGCCCATACTTCGACCTAAATGCTGTCTTGGGAATATCTTCCTTCCGAACTCTCACTTGATGGTACCCTGAACGAAGATCTATCTTGGAGAAAACTCTAGCTTTGCTCAACTGATCAAATAAGTCGTCGATCCTGGGTAGTGGGTACTTGTTCTTCACTGTTGCCGCGTTAAGCTTCCTGTAGTCAATTCACAATCTAGATGACCCATCCTTCTTCTCCACAAGTACTACTGGTGCTGCCCATGGTGACACGCTAGCTTGGATGAACTTCTTCTCCTTCAATTCCTCTATGTGCTGATATACCTTGGCCTGCTCTGAATCTGCCATTCTGTAAACTCGATCTGATATTGGTTTAGTTCCTGGTGCCAATTCTATGCTGAACTCAATATCCCTAACCGGTGGTAGACCTGGAAGTTCTTCGGGAAATACGTCTAGAAATTTTTCAACAACCTTCGGAATCTGAACTTCTTTCATTGCTGCTACTACTCCCTGCTCTTGCTGAGTTGCCTCTGATCTGACTAAGGTGAATCTCTCCATGCCTGGAATATCAAAAGATATACTTCCTCTACGATAATCTATTGTCGCATGACTGTCTTTCAGCCAGTCCATGCCTAAGATAACGTCGAAATTTCCAACAGGAAATTCTATCAACCGGGCGGGTAAGAAATGCCCGCAAACTACAATACTACACGCTAGAATAACCCTACTAACTCCTACGAGCCTATTGCCAGTGAGTATATTCAACCTCCCTGGCAATGCCTCGAACTCTATTCCTAGCCGTGTCGTAAATTGTGCAGATATAAATGAGTGTGATGCTCCTGAATCAAACAATGCTACTGCGGGATATGAGGCGACGAGAATGTTACCTGCCACAACATCTCCCGATGCTAATGCCTCCTCCAAGGACAGAGTGAATGCCTGCCCTCGACCTCCTTGCTGATTCCCATGCTGCGGCCTAGCCTGATGCTGCTGCTGGCCCCTTCCTTGGTGATGCTGGGGTGGTCTATGCTGGTGTTGCTGCATCGGCGGTCCCTGCTGCCGAAACATCTGAGCCTGCGGACGCTGTGCCAACGGCCTTACTGCCACTGCTGGTCCTCGATACTGGCCTGCCCCTGGTGCTGGCAGAGCAGGAAACTGCTGCCCTGGTCCTCCTGACCTCGAATTCATGGCACATGTGGTAACCCGATGGTCTGGATTTCCACATATCAGACATAGTCCATTCAATGTCCGACACACATCTCTAGTGTGCCCTATCTTTCCACAATAAGTACAGCCCGCCGGGGGTTGCTGGTTC
The DNA here is from genome assembly GCA_029216955.1 of Iris pallida. Taxonomy (NCBI): domain Eukaryota; kingdom Viridiplantae; phylum Streptophyta; class Magnoliopsida; order Asparagales; family Iridaceae; genus Iris; species Iris pallida. The sequence continues at coordinate 830,979 of JANAVB010027599.1, forward strand.
TTCCTCTATTGCTGTTGCTGCTGCCTGGGTGGTACTGGTCCTCGTATCGCCATATCGTAGATATGAACGCCAGTGGATGGTACTGTTGTTCATGGCGCTGTTCCCCTCCTCCTTCAATCTGAATGTGGGATCTCTTCTGACCCCCAGTCCTTACTGCAAGCCTCTGAATGGTGATCTCATGCCTCCGGGTTGCCGTCAGCATCTCATCAAAAGTCTGGTAATTGTGCCCTTCTATCAATTGTAAGAGCTCAAGATGAAACCCTTGTTGGAACCTCATAGCCCTCTGGCGCTCCGTCGCTACCATCTCTGGGGCGAATCTACTCAATCTGCAGAACTCCGCTGCATAAGCATCTACCGTCTTGTCGGCCTGCCTGAGGCTGATAAACTTCTGTTGTAGCTCAAACCGTGCCACAACTCCATAGTACTTGGTCTTGAATCTTGCTGTGAAATCGTCCCAAGCCACAGGACGTCTGATGCCCACTTCCTCTGATTCCCACCAATCACGTGCGAGATCCTGAAGTAACAACTTTACTAGATCCACACGTTCTTCTGCTGGTACCTTAGCTGCTGTCAGAATAGCCTCCATATCCTTAAGCCATACATCTGCTGATATGGCATCCTCCGTGCCCTCGAAACGGCGAGGGTTGTACTTGCAAAACCTTGCTGATGCTCCTGAATCTGGCCTTGCCCCTCTTTCCAATGATGTCTGCAAACCTTGGTTGAGTAGCACATTCTGCTCTTATAGTTGAGTGTGCATGCGTTGCTGGGCCAACATCTGATATTGCTGAGTAGCCATCATTCCTCTCATGATCTCCAGAAGGGCTGGTGTGTCTACTTGGGTAGGTAGAACTGTCGGTGGTGGTGGAACATCCGGATACTGCGATCCAACCGCTGGTTCTACTATCACTTCTTTCTGGGTGGCCTCTTGAGTTAGTACCAGCCCTTGTTGTTGACCAACAGGGTCAGGTTGTCCATGTTGCTCCTGCTGTTGCTGCCCAGCTCTGACCGATGCGGACGAAGTGCCCCTAAGAAAAGGGACAAGAGAACAATCAAACAACCAGACATGAAGGATCAATGAAGTTAAAGGATACCGGAATGTCAAGTTGGAGTCGAGAGTAACGAATTATGAGATCAAGGGGGAACATGTGTGATTGAGACATCCTATAAATTAAAACACCCCACAAGTCTGAAATCAGACCTACATGGGCCACCACTAAAACCTTGTCACGCCCCAGAACCAGAATACTGGAGAGCGGGGGAATGACTCAGCCAGCTACGTATTACGGGTAGATGAATACCGTATAATACGATCAATGTTGTCTAACCAGACGAGGGGGTGCATACTACATGAAAGTCTTACTATGGTCATTTCACATCTATTGTCTCAATCATTCAAAACAAGAAACAGAAATAGAGAACATGTAAGATAAAGCAGTAAGGCGTCCCAAACGCTCAGTCAAAATGTTTTGGAGATCTGGCTTTACAAAACATAGCCAGATGGTATAGTAACATATACACAATTGTTATCAGCTGCAGTCTGACTTTAGTTACAATTATGCAAAAGTAAGTGCAAGACAATCCGACTAACATGTCGGAGCCAAACGGCAGGGTATTAAGTAAATAACAAAACGAGCGGTGAAGTAAGGAAACCCACTCGAGTCCTCCTGCGATCATTCCTCTAGTAATGACCATCTTGGAGGTGGAAGTAAGCTGAGTCCTCGGGAACCGGCTCTAAATCTGGCCATGCAAAACCAGAGAGGTTAGACCTTCAATAGCAAGTACCACAAGAAAGCACGATATGAGGAATTAAAACCAGTAATAAGAGAATATATAATAGATCTCTGCTTTCCACTAGGATTCACATAACATCACGACACTTCGAACCAACCTCCCAACCAAACAAGGACAGAAGTTGGCCCGTCACGTCCTGACATTCTGATCATCTTAGTTAGGCAACAGAGTATATACAATACACAAACAAATCATCTTTGAACGGACAATCAATTCCTATGGCTTGCTATTGTGAGTCCCAAGTTATCCTGGAATTATGCAATTAGGGATTCCTCAGTTCTTACTATGTGCAAGCAAGGCTAGTCTATCCAATCAATCAATTGCGCCAATCATGTAGTTAGACGAGTCCCAGCGGGACGCCCGCCGTTATAGCATGTACAATAATATAAGTAGATACCGTTCCCTGCCCATGTGACAGATTTACCGTATCTGTGGGAACCAGCCGGCCCGTCTGGCACTTAATAGTCCCAAGGGGGCTGCCATGTAAGAACTCGAGAATCCATTCTCTCCATGCCATCATTATTTTATTTAACTTAATAGTCTCTACGTTGCGTGAAGTTCCATGCCGTGGATCATGGTCGTTCAAATGAGTACTTTCGTACGGGGTACGATATGCGCAACTCTACAACGATACCCATACGGCTATGTTATAGGTCTTACATAGCGTAATGCAACAATCAAATCTAACCACGGAGTAATCATGCCTTGACCATAAAGTACACATACTGTTTTTGCAAGATAAAGAAATAAATAAAAATGAATAATTTGAAGCCTGCATGTGCATGTATGCCAATATTCGGGATCGGCTAATCGAGTATAATAGTTCATTGCATGAACGTGTCTTATTCATTTCATTCAATAAGACGACTAGCCAGTCTCTTAGTTCCAACTAGGAACGCATGATCAATTATTAGTCAAGTAACAGTCGGAGTCAATTCATGACAAGGCATAAAAGTCAAATTAGTATTAATCATGGTCGAGTCCACAACTAGTATAAAATAGTTGGTAATATATTCTTGAATCCAAGGAAAAGATCAACAAATTCATGTTGGGAGTTGAAAGAAATTCTAGCCACAATTCAGTTAATTAGGACATATAACAGTCAGAAATAACCAAATTATATATATGCGGCCTATTCTGCGACATGCATGCAACTGCGACACCATATGCGCCTATTGCGACATGATATTCGCCTCATGTGGCTCAACTACGACATGATATACGCCTATCGTGACATACGCCTCATGTGGCTCAACTGCGACATGATATGCGCCTACCGCAACATGCGCCTCATGCAACATGCGCCTACTGCGACATGCGCCTTAATGCGGCTCATGTGCGACATGATATACGGCTACTGCGACATGCGCCTTCTGCGACATGCTGTGTGCCTTCCGCGACATGCGCCTCATTGCAACATGCGCCTACTGCGACATACGCCTTCTGTGACATGCTGTGTGCCTTCCGCGACATGCGCCTCATTGCAACATGCGCCTACTGCGACATGCGCCTTCTGCGACATGTTGTGTGCCTGCAGATGAATATAGGAACGAACCAAAATACTTTTTGCCATAACTTTCACAAAATAAATCGAAATCTAACTTTTCAAAAGCCAAACTTTAGTAGAATCAAATTCTCTACAACATGGAACCACTTAATTTCGAAAACAACAATGTTTGATAGATCAAAACCCTAATTTCATATGAAAACCAAAACTATGAAAACCAAAACTTAAAACTTAGATCTACACCCAACCATCCATGGAAAACAAAAACTTCAAGACCTAAACTTGTAGAGGAAGAGAAGATGAATAACATAAACTAAAAATAATTGGGGATGCATGAAATCCCTCATGGTGTGCAAGATGTACTTGCCTCTCCAAATGGGTTAGGGTTTGGTGGAGGAGTAAATGTGAATGAATGAAGAAAGAGAGTGGAAGAAGAACTTTTATATTAAGGTCAAGTGGATCTCCACCATTCATTCTCTCCACCAAATCCAAGTCATCCATTCCTTTCCATGTTGAACCAAACCGAACCAAGTTGGTTTCCCATGAACCGAAATGAACCAAGAGCCAAGAAAAAGCAAAAAATAAAATACAGAAAAATTAAGAAGCACAAAATTGAAGAATTTAAATACAGAATAAATGCATGATAAATATTGAATAAATATATTCAAGAAGTACACGTATAAAATACTTTATTCTGGGAACGGGGAGTGACATGATGATACCAAGATAACATATCTACTATCTAGACAATATCAATAGTAAAAGTACAATACAGAATGGAAGATTTCACGGTCGGAAAAATAAAGTTTTAAAAAAATTATATAAAGCAGGGCAGCTCCAATGAATCTGTGTCGTGTCAATGTGACATAATATTGGACATAATGCAAGCACTCCACCTACACTAGGAGACACCAGTGTTTCATGAGGCTGCCATAAGCATGTACACCAGTCTTCACCATTATATTTAGTACACCAGTCTTTCATGAGCCTGACGAATATTTGCACGCATATATGACAGATCATCATTATTAAAATATTCACAATTTGGGGAATGTATACATAATTTCTATTCAACTAGGAATCACGAACACTCCAGATATATAGGTTGTGTCGTGTCAGACACGTTTGGTATACATCCTAGACCTCCTAAATACAGCCCCAAAAAATTACTATCTACGACAAAAAAATAAATCCAAATTCTACCCTTGGAGGAAGTAGGTGTAGTTAACTATATATCTTTCCCAAAAAAAGCTATAGCCATTTGAGGATAAGAATTTAAGCACTCTAATAGAGAAGTATGATCAATCCATGGTAGAACAATATATACTATTTGTGCACAAAAAAAGATAAATGAGTAAGGAGCAATGGACGCTCATGCCAGTATAAGAATTCATAAACAAATTATACGAATCATGTAAACAAGCATAGAGAACCAACCTGGTATTGCCGTAGAAGTATCTGCTGGATACTGAAGGCCAAGTAACTGAAAAAAAAGTTTTTCGAGTTTTAGGAACTCGAACAAGGCTAGTTAGAAACTACACAAGAGAATCCAAATACGTAAACACTAAGTACTAACAACGTCATTCAATTCGTACCTACTTGCTAATGTGCCCATCTAAGCTGAAATGCAGCTTCTAGAGAGTTCTCTGCGAGTTCTTCGAATCCTGATTCAGGTTTGTTCAAACTTTCAAACCTCTTCTTCTGTCTTTACACAATCTAAAACAGAACTATTGAAACTTGGGATTCCAAGTGAAACTAATGAGGCAATAGGAGTACCCTGAATACATGTGATTCTAAGTGAAACCAAGCTACAATATGAAAGTTCAGGTAAAAGATGCTTCAGAACCTGCAGTTACACCAAAAACAATTAGTTCTATACAAGAACATCCAATTTAAAGAGCACCTCTCAAGTGAACCTAAAAAAGACAAGTCCTATGATTTTTATATAATAGAAGCAGTAGCATAGCTCGTATGCAGATGATATCTTTCATAACATAGTAGTATTAGAGCAATACTAGAACCCAGCAGTATCAGAGCAATATCTAACAACATTTTAAACATAAACACAATCTTTCCAATAACAAAAGCACAACTTTTAACAACATAGTTTTATGAAAAAACATTTAACAACATAGTTTTAGACTCAAAAGGAATCACCTTACTCATCATAGTCTAAAATTTTGGCTAAAGTTTGACGACCTCTATCCATACCCAAATTGGTAGGTGAGGCCATCAACTTTACTTTCCAATCGAGGTATACTAAGGGATTGATACTCATATGATAACAGGACGGATACATGTGTGTCTTAAGTATTTGAAACTATATTTGTGATATACCTCTATGGTCAGAAAACTTTTTCAGTATGCCATCTATAGCCTTCACTCCCTTCTTGTACTGTTTGGTCTCATACGATTATGTATTAAGAGTAATAAGTATTTCCTCAACTCAAATTGAAAGTCATTATTGGAAGAAGAAAAATACATAAAGGAGTGGAGTCACTCACTACCATTAGACTGTAGTCCAGAACATTTACGAAACTACAATCAATATGTACAAGTTGTTGCTACATCACCATCACTAGGCATAATACCCTCTTTATGGCAAAAAAAAATGAAAATCTATTAATATCGTATCGAAATCAAACCTACATAAAATTTTGATTTTACCTAGTAATATCAGAAGGTTGTGCAATATCAAAATCCAATATTAGAAGGTTATGTAATGAAGAGTTTATTGCAGAATTATTTATGTGAAAAGTTTGATAAATATGGTCGATTTGAAATTCCTGATCCTTATGGTGCATAGAAAGCCAAACAAAAGATGGAAAGTTAACCCTAGAGAAAGGTGAACGGGGTTCCAAGAAATATATAATGTATCATGATAAGTCTCTCCCATTTGAAAGGTGAACGGGGTTCCAAGAAATCTTCCCTCCACTTACTGATGTGTAACTAGATTAGGCATTCTGAAGTTCAATGCAACTCGATTTAAAAAGTTGGGAAGCTAGTAAATACACATTGCTAGAAGTATGTACAGTATTTATGGTTGGAAAAGTTTTGACTTATGATCCAACAATAGGTAGTAAAAAAAGCCAAATTTCCTTCGGAAGAGAGAAGTAAAAATAAACTTCCAAACAATTTTCTTAACTAACCATTAACATTTCACAGGCAAAAAAGCTTCTTTATGCTGTCCAAAACAGAATATTCAAAATGCTCAAAATATTTGGAAGAACGGCAAGCATATTTTGCACGGACTAGTGATCAAAAGAGTACAAAGAACATGCACACATTAGAACACCTTGTGCATTATATTACTTATAACACTTATCAAGGGCTAAAGTATTTTTTCTGTCATGCTAGTTCTTAAACTACATGTATAGTTCAGTACTCCAAACAAGTTCTGTGGTCCTTTTTTAAGGCAAGGTCAAGTAGACATTCTTAAATACTAGAAGTAAGAAATCTTCTCAAAATCCAACATTTTAACCAAAGGAATTGAAACATATTGTAAAGCATGTCACCTCCAAAAAAAGAGCTTGCATAGCCAAATCCCACAAGTAAGACACGGCACAGGAACAATGATGAAACTTGAGATCCTTAAAAATGGGAGTTCTTCGCCATTTCCTTTTCAAAATATCAACAACAAAAAAGTTAGGCCTAAATGCACATTAAAGTAATCTCAAGAGATATGCCAGTACTTAAATACTCAATAACTTGGAAAGGATGGCATTGCCAAATAGCCAATAGCACTGAGGAAGTAAAAAATATTATGCTTATTGAACATCTTATTTAAAGTATAGGATAATAAATAGCTCAATAGAACCTGGAACAAATAAAAGTTCTAAATCTCGATCGTCATTGGCAGATAATCGATCTAATATGATTAGGATCACAATCAATAAAACCTTACCTCATGTTGAATTTTCTACAAACACATGAAGAAATTAGAGGTTAAAATGAGCAATACTTAGAGGAAAAACCCACAAAATCAATATAGGAGCCCAAACCTGGACCATTGACCTATGATGCTGAGCTTTATTAGTCGGAGGCCTGCGCCGCCTGCTGGCGAAGGCCATGTTAAGGAGGACGCGGCTCCGGGGGAAGTGGCGATCGGAGAGGATGGCCCGGCTCCATCGTGACTTCCCGTGGGCCGTTAGCGCCAGCGTCGAGTCGGCGTCCTGCTTCATGGAGTGGGTACTGGAGCACCTAGGTCAGAGAGAGAGAAAGCAGCAGCATCCAGTTTTTGATCGAAAAGAGAGAGAGGGTTTTTTTTGATATTGAGTTCTGAAAGTTTTGATCTACTAAGTTATGAAAGTTTTGGGATGGACGGTCTAGATTAAGCCATCCGATCGAACGGTTAAGATGAAAACATATGGAGGTAAACTTTTCCCCCATAAAATTTGATAATTAGCCGCCAAATGTGTGGTATTCCCGCCGACCTATTTGGGACGGAAATGTGTATTATTTGGAACGAAAATTTTTATTAGTCCCAAATAGTGATCTATTTTCACAATCTGTCCCAAAAAATACAACTTTTTGTTACTAAAAATATAGTCGTCCCTAGAACTATACTTTTAGGACATTTTAGACTTGTGTTCCTTATAGTGTCGTCCCAAAAAGATACTTTTTTTGTAGTGCATTCTTTAAACCGAAAGGCATGACTGTGTAGCAATATGTGCCAATCGGTGTTCAGAATGATGTATGATTTTCGTCGTCAGGAGACATCTTGATTTGGTTGTACCCCGAGAAGCCATCCATGAATGACATACGTTCAAAGCCGCAGGTATTGTCAATCATGATGTCCGTGATGGAGAGGGGAAATTCATCTTTGGGGCATGCCTCGTTCAGATTGCGGAAGTCGATGCAGATTCGAATCTTCCTATTCTTTTTGAGGACTGGTACTATGTTGGCGACCCAATCCGAATGTTGCTTCTCACGAATGAAGCCACTGGCTATCAGTTTGTTGACTTCGGTTTCGATCGCATCCATAATGCCTGGGTGGAAGCATCGCTGTTGTTGCTTGACTGGCTTTACATCAGGCCGGATGTTGAGTTTGTGAAAAACAATATCGGGATTTAACCCCGACATGTCTTCATAGCTCCAGGTAAACACATCAATGTATTCTTTGACAAGTTCCAGCAGTGATTCTTGCTCTTCGTTTGTTAGGTTTTTACAGACAAAGATTGGTTTTGGAGAAGATTCGCTGCCGAGGTCGACCTGTATAACCTCATCTTCAGTAGGAAGTTCTCTTAGTTCGAACCGCTTTTTCCATTGCGCATCCAACTGCTGGGCCCACGGCTCTAGCTCGAGGATTTCGGGGATGTCTTCATCTTCTTCATAAGCGTCGGCGAATGCCATGTTGACTGACAAGACTTGTCTGAATACATCTCCGATGCTGGTATCTGAGTCAGAAGTTGGTAATCCGGTTGAATGTGAATGCAGTCGCATTCCTCATCTGAGCTTGCAGGGGTCATCGTAGGTGTTACATACCCTAATCCACATCGAGTCTTGCTATAGTAGTCTCATGGTTTGCCTGCCGGGACCGGTGGCTTCAAAGGTAATCGTCATCCAGTACCGTTGTTCAAGCCTGGCGTTGTCTCTAGATTATACCCCTGTTTCTGCATGAGATATTTGGATTAGGGGCTATAAAGATACAGAGGCAGTCTCCCGACATCTGATCCAAGGTCGACTTCTTTTATGGTGAAGGGATGCGGATCGTCCTTCCGGCCGAAGATGATTGGATGGTCCCCTCCCTTGACTATGCGGTAAGCGTCTTCTGCTGGAGTAAGCTGGATTGTGGTGTACACATTTGTCACCTGTGTGTATAGGTGAGTGCCTATACCGTGTTCCATAGCATACATCGTACAGAGCTTATTAAGCTCGAGGTAGTTCAAAGATAGCCCTTTATTGATGAAGTAAGGTATCTTTTTTAGGGGGATTACATCATCTGCGGAGGGAACATCAGTGTGGACAGCCATATACTTGGCTAGCTCTGATTTCTCTTCGGCTATCCCCTGTATAAACAAAGACTGAGAGGACAACCTGGGCAGCATGATCGTCAACGGTTCAGCTGGTGGAGCAGAGCGTGGAGTTGTTGGCAAACTAGCGACCCCCAGCTTGGTACTCGATGCTGGGCGGGGAGTGGTTGGTTCGCTAGAAGTTCCAGGTCTTGCATCGGGGTGACGGCCCTTCTTGGGAAGGCATATCGTCATCGGCTTGTCGGAGGGATTGAGCTTCTCCGTTTACGGCTAGCCGGCTCTCGGCAGCCTATTGTCAGTGGCTCTATTGTGGGTCTTGGCGCTTGGCCAGACCTTGGCAGCCAGATTATCATCTGCTCTTTTTGTGCCGAGAGGCTGATTGCGTCCTTATGCAGAGTGGCGGTAAGGGGTGCAGACTTGCCAGGTTTGCGAGCTTGGAGGTAGATCGTCAGAGGCTCTTCTGATCCTGTGGTCGTCTCGGTACGAGCTTGCGTATTTCCTTCACCAAGATGCTTCTTCAACTGTTCGTACAGACAGGAGTCTGAGTAGTAGGATTCGACCCCTTTGAAGGGATCGATATCAGCAAATTCCGTCCTCACGAAGCCGTGTTTGTCGACATATTTGAAGCACTGGTACAGCGTGGAAGAAACGATCATATAATCGTGTATCCACGGGCGCCCCAAGAGGATATTGTAAGAAGTGTATGCATCTATGACATAGCAGGTGACTTCTGATTGGAGATCGCCAATTTGACACTCCAGACGAATCTTCCCAATTGGGTAGCTCCTGCCCAAATTGAAACCACTGATGGCAGTGCTTGTAGGTGTCAGGCGATGCATTGGGATGCGGAGATGGTGTAGCAGGCCCTTCGGGATAATGCTTATGGAAGAGCCAGGATCGATGTGCATCTGATCCACCTTTACATTGCCGATGTATCCAGTGTAGTATAGTGGGCGATCATGCAGGTTGGTTTTGATGAGCATGTCCTGCGGAGTGAAGACAATGTTAGGCATCGCTCCCGTACAAGCGCTGTCTTGGAGATCTGCAGGCGGGTTCTCTCCCGTGAGGTTGACCTGGGCCAGGTACGAATCGGCATTTTGGAGTGCATCGCTCAAAGCCGCACGAACATCCTTTGAGAGTCGCAGAAGCTCGTATAGTAACAACTTGGCCGGTGTATTGGCCAATTGTGCCAAGATGTCAAAGTTGTAGGGCCTCTCCAGCCCCTGTGGTGTCTCTTTTCGGAGGGATTTGTCAAAGCGAGTCTCCTTCGGCCTAGGCTTGTCGGTCGTCGGAGGCTGAGCCGGTCCCGGAGCGTCGGTTGTAGCGGGCTGATGATCTACAGCCGAGTTGTCAGCCGCAGTTTGGGATTGTGTCCCAGACCGTGTGACGACGGCTGTAGCTTCTTCAATATCTGCTGAGATTGTGTGGCAGGACCTGACTTTTCTACTCTTCTTCTTGCCAACGGAGGACGATGTGGGCTGAGTCACATCTGATACCAAGTCTGGATAGACCCACATGACCTCCTCTCGTGATGTGGTGAGGGGCACTAGACCAGCAGTCTGATCTCAGGGAGGTGGAAGATTAGCAATCTCCATTGTCGCCAGAGGGATGGGGACCACACCGTCTTGAGTTTTCGTCGGAGGAAAGCTGCCGAATTGTACTGACACCATGTTGGCTGCCACGGTTACCTTTTCGAAATCGATAGCCAGAGCATTCGAGTCGATAAGATTTTGGATGTACCGTTTTAGCTGGTAGCAGTTGTGTGTAGCATGGTGGACGTAGCGGTGATAATGGCAGTACTTTGGGTTCTCCATCTCTACCGGCCGCGGTTCCCGTCTTGGTGGAGGAAGCTGAATTATGTCTCCTTGTATGAGCATGTCTAAGATGGGCTTGACGTGACCGTCTTCGAAGGAGTAAGTAATTTGTGGCCATTGTTTGTCTGTCGGCTTTGGCTCAGGTTTCTGTGCGGTGTCGGCCACCATAGCCTGCTTGCCCCTGCTGTCCCGATTGTTGGAGGGACTACCCCCATTGTCATTGTTGGTGTTAGGACGCTTGCCCTTGTTCTCTCCGTCCGAGATGTGCAATCCCAATTGGCGAGCCTTCTTTAATCGTTCTTCGGCGCTTGTGGCACTGGTGATGAACGTCTTCCAGTCCTTGAATTGACTTTCGCCCATCCAGAGACTGATTGTTGGGAGTAATCTCTTTTGGTAAATTTCAATCAAGGAGGAATCCGGATTTCCCGATGGCAGTTTCGTTGCGGTTTGGCGAAACCGCTCGATATAGTTTCTTGTTAGCTTTTTTTCCCCTTGGACGACATCCATGAGGGTGGACATTGTGATGTCCTGCCCTACTTCATAGAATCTCTCCAAGAACATGCGCTTGAATTCGGTGAAGGAGTGGATGCAGTTGTCTGGCAGGTTGCGGTACCAGTCGAAGGCGACCCCCTCCAATACCCCGATGAATAATCGTGTGAGAATGGCATCGTCATGGGGCAGATGGTCGGTGGTGACCTCGAAGTAAGTGATGTACCGACTTGCTGAGGTCTTGCCATCATAAGGATTGATATTGAACGGCTTATATCTTGGTGGGAATGGAACATCCCTCCAGGCAGCAGGGTATGGTTGCCGTATTCTGAGGTCTTGGGAGTTTTCTCGAGCGTGAAACATGGCTCGGAGCTCTTGGACCTCTCTTCTCGCTTCGCGGGCTTCGTCCTCGACGGTAGGGGCCGTTATTTCAGGAGGCTCGTTGCCCAGGTTTGGTGCCGCCGAATTTGAGTCTGTATTGACCGTAGGACCCGCATTTGTTTGGCCAGGCGTCCCTCCTTGCAGAGTAGGAAGGGCCACTTTGATTTCGTCCACAGACTTGACCAAGGCAAGTAATATGGCTTCGAGAGTGTCGATGTGTTGGCGATCACTGGAACCACCTTGGCTGCTGTCTGTCATGAACACCGTCTTTATGTGAGGAGAGATGGACGGAGCGGTGGAGGAAGCATCCCCTGAGTTTGCTGCATCTGAGGGGAGGGTTGTTTCTCCCGGCTCATCTTCTTGGAACATCGGATTGTCATGGAGGCTTGGAGGAGTGCTACCCCCAGTCCTAGCAACCCCTAGTGGTGTGGATGACGAATCTCCTACTGTAGCAGATTTCGTCTTAGAACGGGTACCTTGGAAGACTCCGGTGGTGGGCACCTGTTTAGACGACAGTCTCTTGGTCTAAGTGGTTGATATCTTCGGGCTATGAGCACTGGTCTTCTTCCCTCTCCCATCGGCAGGGGCTTTCTGAGCAGAGTTACAGGAGACGACGGAAATTGCCTCGTCTTCCGAAGATGGCTGTTGCAGTCTTTGAAAGACAGACTGTCGGTCTTCTCGTACCGTCGCATTGTTGCAGCCGCAGTTGACGATGATTTGGGTGCAGTGACGTCCATGGGAGGACTCTTTGCACCCCGATGCATCTTTCTTTTCCTTGCGTTTGTGGAGGATGGCCTCCCGCAAGTCAGATGGGTCTGGATCGACCATGTTTGCTCCCAGGATTTTGGGAGACTTTTGCGAACCTCTCTGTCCATCTGCCGCCGGGGGCTGAACTCGAGTGGTTCTGTACAACTTCCCATCCGAGGCCCGTGTAATAATACGCGGAACGCTTGGATGGTCAGAGATCAGATCAGCGGACCGAGCTTGCCAAGCTCGCGCTGCCCTAGACTTCTTCGCTCTAGTGCATAAGGGCACATAGTAGGAAGAGTCTAGAGGATATTGGAGAGAGTCAGACATATCTTCTTGAGAGCATAAGAGATCAGGACCATAAGACAGGCGGTCGAAGACAGAGCCACGCGGAGTGGGTGTCATGCGGCTGGCAGATGTAGCCGCATAGGCGTTCTTCCTGCGGCTGGGAGTCTCAGCCGCATGAGTTTTCTTTATGCGGCTGGATGATCTGGCCGCATAGACTTTCTTCATGCGGCTGGCAGATCCACCCGCATGAGCCTCCTGCATGGGGTTGGCAAATTTGGCCACAGGAGTATTCGGCTTCTTCTTGGGGCGCATAGAGTCGTTCTTTGCCCCTGCAAGTCCAGCATCGTAGAGCTTTCCTCTGCCGGACTTGGGGACAGCAGAGTTCTCTACGTCTCGAAGTTAAGCCGTATGAGAGTCGCCTTCGCCGTCTTGGGTAGCAGAGAGTACCCCGTCCAGAGCTTGTGGAGGAGCAAATAATTTTGGCCTCCACTCGCAGCGAGCTTTCTTTGTGCGGGTTCGCTTCTGGATCGGGCCGGCACTTCCTTCAGAGAGCATCTCTTCAAACGCCTGTTGGTCGAAACGGACGACCATCTTCTGTTGCGTGGAGCCAAGCTTGGCTGTATCCGACTGCGTCACCAACTCCTCAGCCGTGGAGAAGTTTGCCCTCAGTAGAGTTGCCATCGTGTTTGCCATGAAATATAAAAGAGCAGAACAATTATCGGAGGACTGGACTTTTACTTCACATTACAAACTCACTTGTACAAAGAAAGCCTAGGGACGAAAACCTAGGTACAGTAGTCTAAGTACAATTGTTTATTTTTGATTCTGGGGGGTGACGATAGAGGCTCGGGAAAGCGACGACAGCTCTGCCTTACTCCTTGGACGATCGGGTGCAGCTTTGGCTCTGTAGAAGAACTGCTGGGCGTTGATGAAGAAATGCTCTCTCTTCAGGCTCTCTGGCTCTCTATGCGCGTCGATCTCTGTCTATCTCTGTCTCTCTTAATCTCTGTGTGTCTGTTCTCTGTGTGCCTCTGTCTGTGTATTTTGCAAGGGAATGGCACCCTGCTATTTATAAGAATGGAGGGCATCATTAGGGTTTACAATGATTGCCCCTTAAAGTGGCGACGGCCTATTGATTGATCAATCTGGGCCATTCATTTTGAGTGTAATGAATCTAGGCCATTAATGTAGATTGTGCCAAATCCTCTCAGTAATTAATACTGATTGGAATAAATCTCCCTTATGATGATCTGCTGATGTCTGCGAATCTGAATGAATAAGTTTAATTCATTCTCCTGCCACGTGTCCCGGATTATTGGGATTTGACCCAATCTTTGATTGTAGTAAATCTGGGGAATTGATTGGCTTTATGACACGTGTCCTGGGAGTCACTGAGCCGCATAAGGATTGGGCCGCATAAAGTTTGAGTCGCATAAGCCTGGCAACGTGTCAGGGCAGCTTGGGGAGTGGCCCCCGAATCTTCGAACCACATGATATTCTGGACCTTATAATGGGTAGTGAACCGCATGGAGATGATCCTTGTGAGCCGCATAGGGCTGTTTCGATCTGGGCCGCATAGGACAACTTCGGTCTGAGCCGCATGCGGGGTCTCCGCTCGAGCCGCATATGACTGTCCACGTGCCTAGGCTGCGTGGTGTTTTCTGGATCTCGGGAGGTTGTGCTAGAGATTTTCTTTGATTTCCTAGGATTCTGTCATTATGACAGAGTCATAATTGCCTCTTTGTGTCAGGGCTGTCGCCTTGTCAGAGCTGTCAGCCGTCAAAGTAATTAATGCAGTATAGGACGGAGGGGAAAACTGTTTTGTAAGCCACGTGTCTTCTCTTTTGAGCCGCATGGAACGTCTTGAGCCGCATAGTCCCTCATGCCGCATGAATCTTTGAGCCGCATGGGCTATCTAAGCCGCATGGAGATCACAGAGCCGCATAGACATGTTGAACCGCATGGGTCCTCTGAGCCGCATGGGCTTTCTAAGCCGCATGGGGTTTCCTGGCCGTATGACTCTTTCTTTATTATTATTTTCTATGCTTCTATATGCACGTTAGGTAATGCATATCTTGGCACATTGGTCTGCTCGGATGAGGCACATAGGATAGTCCGGATGATGCGCATAGATTGGTGCATAGGTTTTGCTCCAATATACGCATTGTTTTGACTGTATAAGCACAAAGATTCTTCAGGACTATAATAACCCTATATGAAGATAGTTTCATCTTGGTGGGGTTAGTTACGGTTGTGGCTTGGAGGGTCATTTGAAGGAGAATTACAAAACCAAAATAGCAAGGTAAAGTTAAACTTGGCTGTTTTAATTACTTAACTTGGTTGCTATATATGCATAGGTTGAGTCATCTAGTGTGGTAGCTGACTAATGGGTAGACACTGGTGCATCTAGCCACACTGTTATAGGAGGAGCTGTGTGTAGAACCCTAAGGGGGGTGAATAGGGAAATAAAAAATAACTTGATCATAAGAAGCAATATATGACAAATAAAAAGAGAGAGTAAGAAGATCAAACACAAGATGTATCCTAGTATCTTCGCTTGAGGCAATCCAGTCCCGGAACTCTCTCCGGCTTAAATCCACTATTTAATAAAATAGTACACACGAGTTTGGATCCGAAGAACTCGCCAACTTCAACACGAGTTTGGATCCGAAGAACTCGCCAACTTCAACACACGAGTTTTCTTACGAAGGCTCGCCAACTTCAAAGAAATGAGAAGAGAACTTGTTGATCTTCTAACACTTGAAGATCAAAAATTACAACTCTTAATAACTCTAGCACTTTAGGAGAGGATGACAATTAAAAGCTTGGTAGAGTATTAATGGTGGAGCTCTTGGTAGTTTGGAAAATTTATGGCAAGAGTTGGTGAAAGCTTCAAGAGAGAGAAGGCTTTCATTTATAGAGAAACCAAGAGTCGGTAGCATTTAATGCTCCTGGATACAGCCTGACCGGCATACCGTCGGTATGTACCGGCATACCATCGGTATACCAGTCGAACAGTAACGGTCATATTAATATCCGTTGGGAGCATTTAATGTTGCCATTAATGCAGTCTATGTCATTCAAAAATCAAATTTCATAAGCCGGTATACCATCGGTATGCCACGGTATACCGTTGGTATACCGATGTGTGTCACAGAACGTTTTTGTAATAAACAAAATGGTATACCGTCGGTATGCCGGAGCATACCGACGGTATGTCGAAGTTTGTCACCGAAAGTTCTATGGCTCACAAAACGGTATACCGTCGGTATGCCGGAGTATACCGTCGGTATTTCGACAATTATCACAGAACGTTTTTGAGACAATCAAAACGATATACCGTTGGTGTGCCGGACCATACCGTCGGTATGCCGATATTTGTCACAGAACGTTTTTGTGGTCCACAAAACAGTATACCGCCGGTATGCCGGAGGATACCGTCGGTATACCGACATTTCTCACAGAAGATTTTGTGGACAATAAAACGGTATACCGTCGGTATGCCGGAGCATACCGCCGGTATGCCGGAGCATACCGCCGGTATGCCGATCTATAGGATATTGATTTTTGACTTTAAGAAGTAGAAAGCTTTTAGTTTGTCATCCAACCTTAAGTGTTTACAGAAAGACCTAGACCTTGTACAGACTCAAAATCATGCAGTGTAGGAAGCCGTCTATGCAAGGAGCGCCGGTCTTTACTTCAGTCTTCAAGGCTATGGATGGTAAACTTGAATGGACAGACTTTATGTAGTACAGCTTCTGAAATGATATCAATCTGAAAACAGAGAAAACTAAACTACGAAGATGCTGTTAATATTATCAAAATAAATGTGCCAACAATATCCCCCATTTTGATAATTGACAAAATAGAGAGATAGCATCTTCAGGGAGTGACTCCTCCGTAGGTAGACAACTCTCCCTCAATACGTTTTCTTCCCCTTTGTCACTTAGTCAAATATGGGAAAAAAATAAAAAATAAATATGGAGCTCAGTATCATAGACAAAAGCATGTTGATAAATAAAGATGGAAATTGAATACATGCAGGACACCCATAACATACTTTATAAGACCAAAGTAAAAACTCTCCTCTACGAGAGTTAGCAAGACAATAAAAAGTCAAACAACAAGACCCCGTAGGACTGCAAACAACAAGTAACAACCAAACACTGGTCCCCGAAGGACCTCAAAAGACAGAAAAAGACACAAACACAAACAAACTAAAACAACCATTTATTCGACACCACCATCAAAAGGAAGCAACTCCTACTAGTCAGTCGGATCATCCCTGTAGGTCCTAAAAAATCAAGTTGCATCAATCAACAAAGTAAAAAATTCAAGATATTCATCATTTTGATGAGTTGCGCAGAGAACAGATTGTGCAGACATTACATTGTGCAGGTTGGTTTGTGCATGTTCCCAACTGCGCAGGCTTATGTGGCAAAAGTCATGATTACCTGAATCAAATCAAATCTTCCTGACAGCTGACAGCACGGATAACGAGGAGACTGATCATTTTTGGCGCTGCACAGTGCTCGAGGGCGGCTGCAGGTGGCAGCACAATCCATGGTTGCGCAAACCATTCCGGCACAGTCTGAGACTGCGCAAACCAAAGTCTGCGCAGTTCACTTTGCGCATTCTACCAACATAACTGACAAATTACATGTGGCATTCATGCCATCAATTGCTCATTACGTGGCAACTGTCTATGCACGATCATGCGCATTTCAATCAAATGATGTCATGTGTCCCAGATAGTTGGCCTATGATCCAATAACTGCCTGCGTAGTCCAATGCTGCGCAAACCAGTTGCTGCGCAAATCATCTTGCGCAGTCCAGAATAACTGAAAGTTAGTTATTTCCAGAACTCTATAAATAGAGTTTCAAGTCTTCATTTCAAGGGGGATCAAGATCGAACATAAAGTTCAGAAATCAGAGAGTTCAGGAGTTCTTGCCGAAGTGCTGCTGCATTCTTCCGAGGCTTTTGCCTTCAACTTTCGAGGCTTTTGCCTTCAGTTTCCAGAGTTGTTTTCAACTTCAGAGGCTTCGTCTTCAAAAGTTCACATCGTCCAAAGGATAAAGCAATCGTCATCAAGATTGGATTCCTACAGTTGTAATTTTCCCAGAATTCTTGTAATTTTTATTACAGTTTGTATCAATAAAGTTTTATACTTTTGTTTTTGCAGCCTACGAGGCGATGCTCAACTCCAAGACCACTCCCCGTACTGCAGCCACTTCTGCCAAGAGCAAAGTGCGCTCAGTTTGGGTTTCCAAAACTGCTGCACAATCTGGCAGTTTTCCCACCAAGGGTGTTGTGCCAACTGCTGCACAAACTGCTGTGCCAACTGCTGCACAAACTGCTGTGCCAACTGTTGCACAGTCTGTCTCAATCAATGCTGCACAATCTGTTGCAGTCAATGCTGCGTAGTCTGTTGCAACTGTTGTACAGGCTACTTCATATGCTGCCTTGTCAAAACAGAAGACTCCTATGACTCTTACGCAATTGGCAGTAGCTTTTTCTGCACAGACCAATACTCCAGCAACCAAAGTGCATCCCAAGCACTCTAAGGCAAGAACTCCTGATGCACTTCCTACCAAAGCTTCTACTGTACAAGTGACCAGTGCACCTTCCACCCATGCGCAAACTAAGCCTGCGCAATCCAAGAGAAACAACCCTTTGGCTAAACTCTCTTCTTCTCATAACAAAGGAAGAGATTCCACTCCTCTTTCCAAACACCCTATTGCTCCTGCGCAATCCACTGGGGGTAGTCCTTTGGCTATTCCTCTTTCTCTCCAAAACAAAGGAAAAGGTCCGTTAGTCTTTTCTCAAACTTCCTTGTCTCATGAATTGGAAGACAACAGAGGGAAACGCTCTTTAGCTAACCCTTCATCTCAAAACAAAGAAAAAGGCCCTTTGATCTTTTCTCAATCTTCTTCAGTCTTTACTGAAGAGGATCCATCTGAATATGCCTTGGCACCTGTCAGTACAAAAACTCCTACAAACAAGGATTCTTCTTTCCTTCATGACAAAGGAACTTGTATTGTTCAAAGAGGTATTCTGCCTACCCCAGTAGCAGAATTCCAAGACCTTCCAACTTTCAAAATATCCCGTTCCAAACAGGGAAAACTATTGGTGTCTCAAACAGAAACCCCTAGGGGTGAATTTGCAGACCTAAGAACATATCTTAACAGGCCAACTTTGGCAAAACGTAAGCAACCTATGCCGAAGGTCAAGCCTCAAAGACAAAACTCCAAGGTCAAAAATCCCGATACCTATGCCAATGAGATGAGCACTTCCTTGTACATACAGGGGATAAAACATTTGAAGAATCGGAACCATGTTCCGAATGTTGTTAAAGAACATATTCCTCGAACTTTTCCTCGTCCTGGCATGGTTTCTGATCTCCGAGAACATCTCAGGCAAAAACGGGATAATGCCTCAACTCCTTCAGTTCAATCATCTGATCATCATTGCAATCATAAAGTCATAATCCAATGTTGTTGTCAAACAACAAAACGATCTGTCTTTGATCGTTTGACTTTTGCTAAATCTGAACCTATGTCAGAGGAAGATGAAGTCTTGTATGCTTCTGTTAACATGACTTTCCGAGACACTGGAGGTAAAAGATGCTCTAAACATGGCAAACTTCGTAAGTCAAGCCAACGATATTTAGAACTACTCCAAGAATCTTCCGAAGGAGTGTTTCAACATACCCGTTCCCGAAGCCGAGATACAATCGGTCAAAGGAATCTTCCTCAAGATCCTTCTGGTCATTTTCCTCTTTCTCAGTCAGGAGATGACTCTTTCTCCGACTATGATGCATACAGCGAAAGTTCTGAACAGACAGTGTCTTCCACTGTACCAAGAGAAGTGACATCTTATGTTGTCACTGATGATCAAGATGCTTCAACGTCTGCAAATCAAGAACAGCGAATCGCTGCACTTGAAGATAAGCTAAAAACCATGGCTGAAATGGTTGCTAGTATGCATTCCATCATTGTAGCACAGCATGCTACACCACCAATTGCACCTACTACTAGTCCAGAGATCATAGCATCTTCGGTACCTGCTAATACTGGGCTGGGGGTAGTGCCTCCCCAAATACCTCCTGTACAAGTGCAAGTACAAACTACACCTAGCCAGTCAGGAGCTGGGGGTAGTGCTTACAATGTTGTTCCTCCTCCTACCACTACAACTCAACCTGCTCCTTCTTCGTCATCAGAAGACGCCAATGAAGCTGTCAAACTCTTACGAACTCAGTTCGAAGCATTTAAAGAGAAAGACAACTTGCAAAGATTGGGGATTAAGCAGCCCTATCCAGTTGAATGGAAGGAAATCCCATTTCCCCCAAAGTACAAGATTCCAACGATCTCTTTGTTCGATGGCAGTACTTCCCCAAGTCAATTCATCAATCATTTTGAGGTAATGACTGTTCAACTTCAACCAAATGACGCTCTTCTTACCAGAGTGTTCGTCGGTTGTTTAGCCGACGTAGCATATGATTGGTACAGAAGTTTGCCCGATGGTTGCATCACATCCTTTTCAGGTCTCAAACAAATCTTTCTAGAACGGTTCTATAAAGGATTTAATGATATGACGATGTCAGCTCTCAACAAAATCAAACAGAAACATAATGAAACTGCTGAGAGTTTTATCGAACGGTTCCGTCGTGAAGCTTTGAAAATGCCTCCAGGAACTCCAGCTGCTGTCACTATTGATACTTGTAAGGCAAATCTTTTGCCTATTATCAGTATGTGGACAGGGTCTACCCAATTCCAAGATTGGCCCTCATTCATTGTCAACGCCAAAGCTGCTGAAGTGAGTGCCGATAAATTCAAATAATTGGGGGTACAAATGTCTAACCCTGATCGAGATGAGCATCAGAATTCAGGTGGTGGCAACCGCCAGAACAATCGCAAAGCAAAAGATACTTTGAACATTAACTTGAACAAAAACAAAGAATCTTTGGCTGTCAATGTAGCTCCGCCTACATCCACTTCTACCCCTTCTGCACCTCCACCAAGGAAACCTCGTCCGAAAGTGGAATATTCCTTTGACGAGAATGACACTGCAAGCATCTTTGAGTGTTTACTCAAAAGCAATAAAATTCAACTCCCTGACCCAAAGAAACCTGATGAAGTCGGTAAGACCGATCATCTTAAGTATTGTGTCTATCACCGATTCATTGGACATCCTACTAGAGCATGCTATGTACTCAAAGGTAAAATCCAAGAGCTTGTTAATGCTGGAGTTGTTACCTTGCAATAAGATGAAAAGACTGTCACTGCCAATATGGTTTCAGTCCAATTTGGGGACTTCCCTCCACAGATGGTACAGCACGGTGTCATTCCAATTCCTAAAGCTACTCTTGAGATTGAAAATCTCCCACTTCCATTAAATGAAAGTCTTGTTCCCTTGTCTCTTGACAACGGTGAAATTATGTGGATCCATCCTGATCTTGCTCCGGAATTTGAGTTGTCCTCTTCTTCCAAAAAGAAAACTCGTTCTAAAGGCAAAACCAAAATTTACAACATGGTATCTTTTGATCCCATAGTTGACGAAGAGATTCTGTTAGGCACCAGATCAGGGAAAGCCTATTTGAAAGATCATTATGAAGGTCAAAAGGATCCTACTTCTTCTTCTGAACCTGCTCCGGCACAACCTGCTTCTACTGAAGAGGTTCCTTCTACATCTTTACCAGTTATAGTATCAATTCCTCCTAAGCCAACAACGGCTGACAAAGGCAAGCAACAAGTTCGCTTCGACAAACCCTTGAAGAAATCATCTCCTACTGGGCTTGAGAAACCTTACAATTTCAATATATTGGCTCAACTAGCCATTACACCAGCAAAGTTGTCTATCTTTGAACTCTTGCGTCTTTCCAAAGAGACGCGAGAAACTCTAAGTGAAGCTCTTATGCAAGCAGAAACTTGTCTAACCTTTCTCAAAAGTCCGAAGCAGAACCAGTCTCTTGTAATAGTGTTCAGGAATTGATTCCAAACATAACTTTCACACAAGATGACATGCTGATGGAAGACAACAGGCATGACTGTCCTCTTTACTATACAGGATATGTCGATTCGATGAAAGTCGATCGTATTCTGATAGATCCAGGGTCTGCTCTCAGTATTATGCCGAAGACGATGCTCGATGCTTTGAAAATTCCTGTACATAGTCTCTCCACTACAATCACTACTATCCTTGGATTTAATCAGGGAAGAAGCGAACCTTTGGGCAAGATTCGCCTAAAACTCCAAATAGGCAATCTTCGCACAAAAGTTATATTCTACATCATTGACAATTTTGGTTGTTCTTACAATGCTCTATTGGGGAGACCATTCTTACATGAGCACAATATTGTTCCATCAACCCTTCATCAATGTTTCAAATATGTTGATGATAAAGGAATGGTTCACAAGGAGGTTGTGGATCTTTATCCCTTCAAAGGCGTTGAAGCGTACTGCAACGACGCTCGGATGTACAAGGATGAATTCATGAAGATTGTGTTAGCCTTAGACACTGAAGAAGAACAAGAAACAATGCCCAAAGACACTCTTATCATACCTGTCAAAGGGCGAGTTTCACATCCTCAGTCTTCTAAACCACTGGCTATTCACTTGCCAATTCAAAAGAAATCAGTTGATGCTGATCAAGATCAAAGGGAGCTCACCTCTTCTGAGCCACTTGTTATCGACCTGCGTCGTAATAAGGACAAAAAGCAGCTCACTACTTTTGAGCCACTTGTTGTTGATCTCACTCGCAACAAGGAAAAAAGGGAGCTCACCTCTTCAGAGCCACTTGTTATCGACCTCCGTCGTAACAAGCCTCCTCCACGTTCTTCTTCTCCTCCTCTTGTAATTAATCTGACCAAGCCTACTAAGGCTAAAGGTCCTGTTGTAAATACTGATGTACAAATCAATAAAAAAGCACCTACTTTCCAGTATACTGATGTTATTTATTATACTAAATGCTATTTGGATATGTTAGATAGCTTCCAATCAATTACAATGGGAGTTGTACAATCTCTTCAGACAGAAGTCTCACTTGAAGATCCAGACGATTCTTACCGTATTCACCCTTCTCTAAAGAAAGGTGAAAGTCCAGTACTTTTTAGTAAAGGACCAGAAAAACAATTCAGCTATACGAATGATAGCAAACTTAACGATACGGGACGTCTCCAGTTCCATCGTTATAGTCAACAATCAAAAGACATCATCCGGAAAATGGGCTATGACTTCAAAAGTGGCCTCAATTACGGTAAAGGTAGACGAACTTCTATCCGCACGACTGTTCCGGAAGGAAAATCACAAATGTATTACAGCAGGACTAAGAAAGGTCTCGGATATACTTCTCCTTCACTGTTATCCCCAGCAGCCTTTGACTCAGACAGCGAAGAATGCTCTAATTCATCTGATTCTAGATGTTGGGATTCTGATACTAGCATTGGTGAAGTTCACAGGCTGATCGTATCATCTAACATGGTCTCCGCTGAACTACCAGAAGGCTATGATGAAGACGTTGAAGAAAGTCCTGAAACAGATCCTTGGGCTTAACATATGGATAACCAATGGGTACTTCGCTTTGAACAACGTGAACCTCCTACTGAAGATCAATTAGTTCAAATTGATGTAGGAGAAAGCGAGTCGCCTCGTCCAATCTTCATCAGCAAAAATCTTCCAGAAGCAGACAAACAAGAGTTGATTCTTCTTATTAAAGAATACATCGATGTCTTTGCCTGGAGTTATGAAGACATGCCAGGTTTAGATCCTAAGATTGCTACTCACAAGCTGAACATTCTTCCTAATGCTAAACTAGTCAAACAACAACAAAGGCGATTTAAGCCTGAAATGATGGATGCAATTAATGATGAAGTCAAGAAGCTTATTGCTTGCGGCTTTATTCGAGAAGAACAACATCCTGATTGGGTAGCTAATGTTGTTCCAGTCTTAAAGAAAACTGGCAAAGTTCGAGTCTGCATCGACTTCCGGGATCTTAATGAAGCATGTCCAAAAGATGAATTTCCTCTTCCTATCACAGACGTCATGATTGACAATACTTGTGGGTTCGAACGAATATCTTTTATGGATGGATTCTCTGGATACAATCAGATCAAAAGGCATCCCGAAGATGAAAAGCACACATCTTTCCGTACTCCCCGGGGAGTCTATTGCTACACAGTGATGCCATTTGGTCTCAAGAACGCTGGTGCAACCTACCAACGGACTATGAGTACCATCTTTAGAGAACATCTTCGCAAGACAGTCGAATGCTATGTTGACGATATCGCCGTAAAAAGTCGTCTAAAAGAAGATCATATCCAAGGTTTGAGAACAATCTTCAATCTCATGCGTCAACATCAGCTCAAGATGAATCCCACCAAGTCATTCTTGGGTGTCTCTAGTGGCAAATTTCTCGGCTTCGTCATTACCTCTAAGGGTATACACGTGGATCCCGAGAAGATCAAAGCCATCCAAGAGATGCGTCCTCCACGTAACCTAAAAGAGCTACGAGGATTCCAAGGCTGACTTGCGTACATCAGGCGATTCATTTTGAACTTGTCTAGACGCTGTAGACCATTCACTCAATTAATGAAGAAAGGTGTATCTTTTGTTTGGACTGAAGAGTGTCAACGAGCATTCGACGATATCAAACGATATCTTATGAACCCACCAGTCTTGGTGCCACCTATCTCTGGCATTCCGTTCTTGATGTATGTCCGTGCTATGGATCATTCATTGGGTGCTTTACTTGCCCAAAAGAACAAAGAAGGTCATGAACAGGCTATCTATTATCTTAGCCGAACTATGATTGGTGCTGAACACCGTTATAGTCCGGTCGAGAAAGAATGCCTGGCTCTCATGTTTGTTGTGCAAAAGATGAGGCATTACATCATTGGCCAAACTATTCATGTCATATCCCGAGTTAATCCTCTTCGGGTACTCATGAAGAAGCCTAGCACACTTAATTCTCGGCTGGCTACATGGCTAGCTCAATATGATATGGTGTACGTTCCACAAAAGTCTGTTAAAGGTCAAGCGCTGGCGGACTTCTTAGCAGCTCATCATGTGCCTGAAACATCTAAACTCTATGACGAAATTCCAGACGAGACGTTAGAAGTCAACATGATCTCTGAAGAGTTTCTAACTTGGCGTCTATTCTTTGATGGTGCATCGAGAATTGGACCAAATGGTGCTATTGTAGCAGGAGTTGGAGTGGTCCTCATTTCTCCAGACGGATCAATTATCCAAAGAGCCTACTCTTTAGATGAACCTTGCTCCAACAATGTGGCAGAGTACAATGCTCTACTCATCGGCCTTCAGTTAGCCAAACAACTGAATGTTGAATATCTCGAAGTCTACGGTGATTCTAAGCTGGTTGTTAATCAGGTTAGAGGAACCTATGAAGTCCGTCATCAAGACCTGGTGCCTTATCATGAAGCAGCAATCAATATAGCTATATCATTCAAAGCTTTCTTCATCGACTATATTCGGCGAGCTTGCAATACCGAAGCAGATGCTTTAGCCAATCTTGCAGCTGTCTTAGCCATCCCTATCAAAAGACAGCAGGTGGTGGTTATTTCCAATCGAGAGCTATTCTGTATTGAAAACAATCGTAATATTGAATTCAGTAATCTCGCTGAAGTCAATGTTATCGATGAAGACTGGAGAACTCCTTTTATCGATTTCGTAGTTCATGACATACTCCCTGAAGATCCTAAGGAGGCTACGAGTGTTCGTCAACGATCTCTCCGATTCTACTACAATCAAACTACCAAAACTCTCTATCGACGAACTTATGACGGTCTTCTCCTACGTTGTCTCGCTGGTGATGAAGCCAAACAAGTGTTGCGTGAAGCTCACGATGGTGTTTGTGGAGCACATCAACCTGGTCCTAAATTACAGGATCGCATTAGACGTATGGGTTACTACTGGCCCTCTATGGTATCAGATGCCATTGAATATGCAAGGAAATGTCGTGCTTGTCAAATCCATGCAGACTTCATTCATCAACCATCGAAATTTTTACACCCAACTGCTGCTTCCTGGCCTTTCGAATCTTGGGGCATGGATGTCATAGGTCCTATCAATCCTCCTTCTTCTAGAGGACATCGGTTCATATTAGCAATAACCGACTACTTCTCCAAGTGGGCTGAAGCTATACCTCTGGCTGAAGTCAAGACTAGCAGTGTCATTAACTTCGTTAAACACTATGTCATATATAGATTTGGTGTACCTCGAAGAATCATCCATGACAATGGACCTCAATTCATCAGCCAGAAGTTCACCAGATTCTACGATGATCACCGGATTGACAATGTCGCCTCAACAGCATACAATCCTGCCGCTAATGGTTTAGCTGAAGCCTTTAACAAAACCATTATTAAGCTCCTTAAGAAGTTTGTATCCACTAACAAACGGAATTGGAGCGAAAAACTTGGTAAATGTCTTAGGGCTTACCGAACTACGGTCCACAATCCCACAGGCTTTACACCTTTCTCTTTGGTGTATGGCTGTGAAGCTGTCCTTCCTTTAGAGCTGCAAATTCCTTCTTTAAGGATTGCCATTGCTAATGAGCTCACTACAGAGAATAACGACCTTCTTCGACTTCAAGAATTGGAAGCACTTGATGAGAAGCGATTAATGGCTCTACAGCACATTGAGTTATACCAAGCCCGCATCTCAAAGACTTTCAACCGCAAAGTTAAAATCAGAACATTTCAGCAAGGAGAACTTGTTCTAACGGTCAGACGTCCTATGACTATGACTCATATGAGCAAAGGGAACTTCGATGCGAAGTGGGAAGGTCCTTATGTTGTAAAGAAAGTCTTCTCAAATGGAGCTTATCAACTTTCGGAGCTTGATGGTCGAGTTGCTATGATGCCTATCAATGGCAAATTCTTAAAAAAGTATTATGTATAAATGTAAAATGCTTGTAAATCATCAGACAGAATCAAGTTCATAAATAAAATTCAAAATTTTATTTCATTATATGATAGTACATAAATTTAAAGGTCACTATCATCTTTTTCTACATTGGGACGAGGACCACTGTCTTCCTTCTCAAAAATACGGTCAGCAAAAGAGCCGAGAACCTCCTTGCTAGATCCCACGAGAAACTTGCAGGCGGCCATCCTCATGGCTTCTTCTTCTTTAGTCCTTCCTGGTTCGAGCAGGAAGTCCAGAATGTCCCGCGGTGGCTGGGGTACAGACGAACCCTCACCTACTTCTGCCTCCTTCGGCTGAATTGGATCGGCAGGGCGATCTTCAGTGCCCTTCTGAACTTTCGGGGCAATCTCAGCCTTCTAGATGCTTCTCTAGAAGACATTTTTATGTTGAAGAGTAGAAGTGTTCGTTCCTGTCAGATTTCTGCTATATTTATAGGCAGAAGTTCCTCAACTAACGAAGCGATACATTCACCTGACGGTTCATCCGTTCATTTATCACATTCATCCGACGGTTCGTCCGTTCATTAAATATCCGACGGTTCGTCCGTTCATTTATCATCATTCGACGGTTCGTCCGTTCATTAAATACCCGACGGTTCGTCCGTTCATTTATCATCATTCGACGGTTCGTCCGTTCATTAAACACCTGACGGTTCATCCGTTCATTTATCACATTTATCCGACGGTTCGTCCGTTCATTAAATACCCGACGGTTCATCTATTCATTTATCATCATTTGACGGTTCATCCGTTCATTTATCATCATTTGACGGTTCACCCGTTCGTTCATTATCATTTGAAGGTTCATCCGTTCGTTCATTATCATTTGACGGTTTTCCCCGTTCATTCATTTCACATACATTGACGATTCATCATCGTTCATTATTCACATCAGCAACTTGTCGTTTTCGATTAAGTTGTCAAATTGAGATAATAAATATATCATGTCTATCTATTATTTATATCTGAATAAGATATGCAATAAATAATAGAGCTACAACAAAATGTCTTTTATATCAAAATATGAGGTATTACAGAAACGCAGCTACAGCAACAAACATAAAAATACAAAAGTTTTAATCAAGAAGGAGGGACAATCAGATTATCAATTTGCTGCTTCAGTGTCTGCAGCTCTTCTTCGTAGGTTGATGCTACTATCTTTCTCGCTTCCTCCATCCCGCTTTCTTCATCAAAATGGGCATATCCACTGTCCGGCGGGTGATTTCTGCACCATGGGTTGTCTCATACTCATTCCTCTCTTCAATTAAAGCATTGAATTGTTCAATCACCAGTTGGTGATTAACAGTTTTTTCTTCAAACTCTTGTTGGAGGCGAGTAATTTCTGCTTTCAGCTCAGCAAGTCGCCGTCCTTTGCTTTCAGCCATTAAAGTAACTGATTCTATCTTAGAATTGTATTCAGCTGATTTTGCAGAATGAGCCTCTAACAGATTTTGAAGGGTTAACCTTTCCATATCAGCAGCTTGAGCCAGTCGCTCAAATTCAGCCTGTACTAAATAATCTATATCCTTCTTCTTGAGCTCCTTGTACTTCTTGATGGAGACTTCTAATTCGTTCAAAATGTGTTCAAGGAGAGTGGCCTGAGCTTCGTCTCCTTGGTCTCTTATGGCTCTTATTAAGAAAGAAGTTGGCTTCCTAACCATAATGAAGTCAGCCCCTTCTTTCTCTATCATTTTATGGACAAGAGATCCCAGCGACTCGAAGAAGCATCTGGTAAAAGATTGGACAACTTGTTGATTGATGGCCAAAGTTCCAGGAGTCGCTGCTACCCCTGTTGAGGATGGGGTAGCAGGTTGCTCGATTCTTTGTGGTTAGACAACAGGTTCTTTAAATAAAGGAGCCAGAGTAGAACTGGTCGCTCCTCCTGTTTGATCCTCTGCAATAGTAAAATTGTTATTTTACTAATTGTTTGCTGATGAACAAGAAGATCAAATAAGAACAAATCTTACCTTGGTTTGGTCTAACAACAAGTGCATCCCTTGCTGGAATGGACTCTTTTTGAACAGAAGTAGCCTAAGCTACGACAGCCTGGCTGCTGCCCGCCTCAGAACCACAAGATAAGTGATGACTACTACTAACAACCACTGTTGGTATAGGCACCATAGCCTGGTCCGTTGGAGGTGTTGGCAGAATTTCAAGATCTGCAAGAATTACAAAATGAAGATATTAGTTATCAGTTCATTTTAAAAGAGAGAAGATTGCTAGATCTCGTTCTTATACCTTGAGGGTCGGTGGCGGGATTTTCTTTCAGCACGCCTTCATCGGCTGCTTCTTCAGGAGATATTTCTATCTCAATATTTTTAACAGGATTTTCAGCAACATTTTCTACAGATGCCTCCACTTCAATATCCTTTTTAGGATTTGAAATATCATCGGCAGTATCAAGAGATATATGTTCTTCGTTATCCTTTTCAGGATCTTGTATATACTCATCAACATTTTTAGTCGAAGAACTCTCTTCGTCTTCTTCTTCTTCTGCTGCTGCATTCCCACTGTTAGTGGCAGTTTGATCATCTTGCAGGCTATAACTGCAATCCTCCAGAGCTGCAATCATTTTACGGTCTTCTTCTTCACGAAGAGTCCTGGGAGTAAGAGGAGGTTGAGTAGTCTCCGCACAGGTGAATGAGGTCGTACAACATTTTGTTCTTCCTCTAAGATATTTTCTCCAGGCTTTTCAACCTCAGTTCTTGGGATAAGATCTCCCCTCTGTTCATTCTCTTCAAGAGTTTTGCTCCCAGATTCAAAAACAGGTGTGGGAGATGCCATTAGAATTCCTGCTGCAGCATCTACTGAAGTTAAGAGTTGTCTGGAAGAAGATTCTTCTAAATATCTTCTAGTGACCACCATTTTCTTTCTGTGTAGAGGTCTGACAGGACTCTCTACATTTATTGGCTCTGCTTGTTTCTGCACAGAAGTTGGTGTAGTGGCAGCTTCTTGATGTGTCTCGGCCAATTGCCGAGATTGGGATCTGGTAGTGACCTTTTCAGAAGAAAGATCAAGGATCAATTTCTTCTTCGCCACTGGAGCAGGAGGCTCCTCTCTTCTTCTTTTCTTTGCGGGAGATCTACCCAATTTCAGAGAAACACGTAGTGGTGCATTCACCTCTTGAGGGAACACAATATCCCTCGTAGTTTCTAGAGGTGCATCTGCCGGTTCATGTACCTCTTCATTCGCAAGGATCGATGGAGCAATTCTCCCTCTCCTCAATCTTGTTGCAGTAGCGAAACTATCTGCGAGATTAAAATTCTCGGCAAAAGTATTCGCGGATGTGTAAAACACAGAATATGTGAAGAGCATCCGAGGACCCTGGGGAGTACTCTTTGCTGGCATTGAAAATGTGGCTTTTGTATCACGGGCATTGTAATAAGCCCAAGCTCTAGCTCCGTCTATCAAATAACCTTTGCCTTGGAGGCAGGTAATTGCATTCCCTACATGGAATTGATCATACCCAAACTGCCGAGCAAATCGGCTGGGAAGATATGGTTCTAAATAGCACTCTTCTTCGAACCGATAAACTAGATGAGATGGTCGAATCGTCTTCAACCATTCAAAGGCTGTACGGGTTAGAGGCTGCATCTTCGAATCCACCATATTTGTGGGCATTTGATCATACCCAGCAGGGAAAGGAGCACAGCAGGAGTTCCATCCTCTATTCAGATTCAACACATATCTACACTCAGTTAAAGAAGTGTATTTCCATTGTCCATGAGAATATCTTCGGAGAAAACTGCCATCAACTTGTCCCATGCCAGGATCCATTAAAGTTGGATAATGAAGAAGCAACCATCCGAATAAGTATGTATATGGCAATTCCAGGCGAAGGAATTCTTTCTCTTCCTTCGCCTTCAGCATCAAGTCAACGTATAAACGAAGACTGGCATTGAGTTTGTAGGTCATTGCTGATAGCAAGTCCATTTTATAGCCGAAGACTAACTTAACAGCTGCAAACAGAATACCGCGGTGAAAACAATCCACGGCACTGGATCCGGGAACTACAAACCTCCGAAGCCAGTATGTTAGAAATCCTGCCAGTTGTGCTTCTTCGGACATGGGTCTGTAGCCCATTCTTAAGTAGCTCTCCAAATTATCTCCTCTCTTCAAAGGAGGATACTCATGATCATCCTTCACTTCTTTATCAAAGTGACCACTCTGTTCCATTAGCTTTATAACCTCTGCGTTGCTCAAAGGTTTGAAGAAGGTAGGGTAGCATTTGTCATTCTCTTTGGTCTTCTTCTCTTCTATATGATTGAGAAACAGATATGGTAACCACTTTGAAGAGTAACAAGTGTTGGCGGTAGCACTCTTGTAATATAGAGAACAGATCTTGTAATGGCATAATAGTTCTTCGAACACTGCCACCATCTCTGTATTCTCTTTTCTGAGCTTGTTCAACTCATCATTTGTCGGTACATACTCCTCATACGGAGCATCCGCCATGGGCAAGTATGAGATATACTTCATCTCGTGGAGTACAAAGCCCATCTCTCCACCTGGGGTCATGAAGGTTCCCGTCCTATAGTTGTACCTCTCAGCTAAGGCTAAGAACATATGAGGATTGGGAGCAAAGCCGTATACAGTGGCATGCACTGCTTGATATAGATTAATCTGTTGGAGTCTGTCTTGGAATGTTGCCAGAATCCAGTTCGCAATGTAGCTCCATCGCTTATAATCTGGATTCACCAATCCAGTCAGTCTGATATCTTGTTCAGGATATTTTTCTTCAACCTTCGCAAATTCATTTGCGAATATTGGTGTCCTAACAGGCATCAGCATAGAGGAGTTCTCTGGTGGAATGCAGCCAGGTCTCAAGCCTCTCAATAGGATGCTATATCTGTCAGAGGAGCTATAAAACATATCCTTATGTTTTGGCCCCTTCTTTACGAAGATTTTCCCTGCACGGGCATCCTGAAACAGAGTAATATTCCACTCCATCTTCCTTGGGTAGCTTGCATGAGCGTACCGCGACAAAGGTAGGCAGCGAGCAATGTCTGGTATGAAGAAGGATCTATCTTTCTGGTGAACTACTCTATCCTCCATCCTCGGCCTAAGCTGAGAGGCTCTCTCAAAGGCGTCACCGAATAGGAATAAGGGTTTCTTATGAATTACAGCATCAGCTGATTCTAGAGGTTGTCCATTCATCAAACACATTAAAGTTTCATTATCCTGAGAAATCAGTATAGCCTGACGAGAAGCCGGCAGATCATACTGAGGATAGTGAACATGAGACAGATCTTCTTTATATTCAGACTCTGAGAGGGTTCCCACAAAATGTTCATAATCTGGGTCTTCATTGACCTCAACTGCATCAACAGACAGATAAAGATTAGTACAAAGTCAAAATCTCTGTTTTAAAACATAAAACATTAGAGTGCGCAACCTCAGATTGCACTGACATGACTTGTGCAACAATAGATTGCGCATCACAGAAGGATGCGCAAAGTGATAGTTTGCGCTGACAACCTGCGCAAAGCAATCGATTGTGCTGAATTCCTGTCAGCACAATTCAACAAGTTGCGCAGGAATGCAGCCTTCATAAAAATGAGGACTGACAGATTGATGCAACCAAAACCCTAAAAAGGGTGGCGCAATATGAACTCATCTCTAAAAAGAGATAAGTTTCGAAGATCAAAGGAAGTCAAATCACCCTAAAAAGGGGTTTTTGATCGGTTCAACTACCTCTCAGAGCGGAGTGCGCGGATTCGTGTCGAGATGCCCGCCGTGCAACTCTGTCAGATGACTCGGCCGGAGCTTTTCCCTTCGCGACGGCGGTGGCGACAGCATTGGATCGTCGTGGTGCCATGACAATCGTCGGAGGAGGAGAACAGTAAGGGTTGGGAGATTTTCTTCTCAAAGAGCTCGAAAGATTGCAAAGTAAAGAAATGAAAACGAAGAGATGGGTATTTATAGTTTTCGAAATACGAAACAGATGCCTCGGATTGCGCCTAAAATTGTGGTCTTTTCGCTTTGCGCAGACAGCTCATCATCTTGCGCAAAGTGATTCAACATTCAAAAATTCAAAGTATTTCAAAATTTTGAATAAAATCAACTTTCGAAAACTTTGAAGGGGGTCTTGTAGGTCCTAAAAAATCAAATTGCATCAATTAACAAAGTAAAAAATTTAAGATATTCATCATTTTGATGAGTTGCGCAGAGAACAGATTGCGCAGACATTACATTACGCAGGTTGGTTTACGCATGTTCCCAACTGCGCAGGCTTACGTGGCAAAAGTCATGATTACCTGAATCAAATCAAATCTTTCTGACAGCTGACAGCACGGATAACGAGGAGACTGATCGTTTTTGGCACCGTACAGTGCTCGAGGGCGGCTGACAGGTGGCAGCGCAATCCATGGTTACGCAAACCATTCCTGCGCAGTCTGAGTCTGCGCAAACCAAAGTCTGCGCAGTTCACTTTGCGCATTCTACCAACATAACTGACAAATTACATGTGGCATTCATGCCATCAATTGCTCATTACGTGGCAACTGTCTATGCACGATCATGCGCATTTCAATCAAATGATGCCATGTGTCCCAGATAGTTGGCCCATGATCCAATAACTGCTTGCACAGTCCAATGCTGCGCAAACCAGTTGCTGCACAAATCATCTTGCACAGTCCAGAATAACTGAAAGTTAGTTATTTTCAGAACTCTATAAATAGAGTTTCAAGTCTTCATTTCAAGGGGGATCAAGATCGGACATAAAGTTCAGAAATTAGATAGTTCAGGAGTTCTTGCCGAAGTGCTGCTGCATTCTTCCGAGGCTTTTGCCTTCAACTTCCGAGGCTTTTGCCTTCAGTTTCCAGAGTTGTTTTCAACTTCAGAGGCTTCGTCTTCAAAAGTTCACATCGTCCAAGGGATAAAGCAATCTTCATCAAGATTGGATTCCTACAGTTGTAATTTTCCAAGAATTCTTGTAATTTTTATTACAGTTTGTATCAATAAAGTTTTATACTTTTGTTTTTACAAACAATCCCTACCATCCTGAGCCTGGTGGAAAGTGCCAAAAGGATCAATGCCGTCCGGGTACATGAAACCGTAGGCATTGGGATCGGAAAAACGGGAGGCCTGGTACATTGGATCCTGAAGATTCAGATCCAGAAATGCATCCCGGTCCTGAAGGGTGCACTGAATGAAATAGGCCTGGTCATGGAAGCGGAATTGGATCAGAGTGCCAAGGCCACGAATGTTGGCTCGCATCTGCTCCTTTGCCTGAGCCATACGCATATCAAAATGCTTCTGAGTCAGCGGCATGTAGCGACCGGAGGCAGGAGGAGTAGAGGCGGGTGCAGCAGGAACAGAAGCTGGCGGCTCTTGGGAGGAGGAGGCACGGGATGTGGAGGTACCACCGACAGAGCGAGAAATAGCGAGGAATGATGGGACGCCATCCGAGTAGCATTGGGAGAGGTCGACTTGCTTAGCTTCCAAGATGAGAGTGATGAAGGAGCCATAATAGAGATTCTGCTTTCCCGCGGGCAGGATGCCGAAGAAAGCATGGAGAAGAGTCTTGGGGAAGGAGAAAGGCTTCCTCGAATACAAGTAGTACATGCATACCAGGGCGTCACCAGTGATGGTGTTATAGTTGCCGCCCTTAGGATAGAGAGTGTGGCACACGATCCTATGGAGCTCGTAATAGAACGGCTCTAGTTGGGCGGAAAGAGCCAGAATATTAGGAGGGTTTGGGCCCTTGCAAATAATAGCACAGAATTCGTCAAAGGAGACCGACGCCAAAGAATGAAGAGCAGCCAAGCCCGGTAGAGCCTCTCCTCTGTCCGGGATGCCAAGAATGCTAGAGAGGTCACGAGTCGTCAGGCAGAAATGACGGTCGTTGACCATCGTCTCAATGGCGTCGTTCTCCATGTCCGGGACCATGTTGCAGTAGAAGAGACGAACGGAGGCGGGGTAAACAGGCACCTGACGTCAAAGAAGGAAAGATAGTCCAGCCGCCTCGAAGAGAGAAACATGGCCGGGGAAGAGATTCCAGTTGATGGCGCGGCCTTTGTAGACGTTATGGTGCACGAAGTGTTAAAACCAAGATTCGGCAGCCAAGAGAGAGGTGAAGACCCGCTAATCGTAGCCATGGGAGGAGAGCCACCGGGGTAAAAGGATTCGAAGCGATGGAGGAGGAACGAGCACGCTTGGGGGCAGCCATTGGGAGAAGAATATAGTGGGAGAAGGAAGTAGGGTTTGGAGAGTATGTGAGAAGTGGAGAAGAAGGAAGAAAAAAATAGGGTTTTTAAGGAGATATTGGGAAGGGAAAGGGTGGTTAATGGGGAACGGTTATAGAGAGGAAGTAGAGAGGTTTGTGGGTTGGAAATGATGATAGTGGAGATAAAGGAGGAGTAAAGGGGAATAGGAAGAGATGGGTAGTTAATGTTGATGGGAAGTTAAGATATGGGGAAGAGGAGAGGAGTAGGTGGGTAATAAAGAGGGAAGTGATGGATGTGAAGGGTATTAATGAGGAGAAGAAGGGAGTAAAAAGGGAATGGAAGAAAGGTGGGCCCGAGCTGGATTTGACACAGCAGTCCACCGCGCACCGGTATACCGTCGGTATGCCGACGTATGTCGACGGTATACCGATTTTTGGCACAGAACATAATTCTGAACCAAAATCGGCATGCCGTCGGTATACTGCAGTATACCGTCGGTGTGCCGGTCGAGAAGAACTTATGAGTCGAAATTTAAAATGCACAATTCTTGGCAAAGAAAAATGAAGCGATCCTTCGGGAGCGGTTTGGTGAAAATATCGGCTAAGTGATAAGTATTGTCAATAAATTCAAGACGAATATCTTCATTTTGTTGATGGTCACGAAGAAAATGGTGTCTAATTTCAATGTGCTTCATGCGTGTGTGACAAATCGGGTTTTTCGTGAGATTGATCGAGCTAGTGTTATCACATTTAATAGGGGTGCAAGTATGAGAAATGCCATAATCTATGAGTATTTGTGACATCCAAAGAATTTGTGCATAATAGCAACCGGCCGCAATATACTCGGCCTCATTGGTTGAAAGAGCAACAGAATTTTGTTTCTTACTAAACCACGATACCAAGGATTTCCCAAGGAATTGGCAGGTATCGCTAGTGCTTTTTCGGTCAATCTTGCATCTGGTAAAATCTGCATTCGAGAAGCCGTGAAGCTCAAAGGATGAAGATTTCGGATACCAAAGGCCCATGTTCACGGTGCCTTTGAGATATTGAAAAATACGCTTTATGGCACATAAGTACGATTCCTTTGGATTTGCTTGATATCTTGCACAAAGACAAACACTAAACATGATATCAGGACGGCTAGCAGTTAGATAAAGTAAACTACCAATCATACCTCGATACTTACGAATGTCAACCGATGTGCCATCTTCATCATTGTCAAGCTTTGTCGTTGTTGTCATAGGAGTCCTCATTGATTTGGATGAGTCAAGTTCGAAACGCTTGAGAAAATCCTTTGTATATTTTGCTTGATTGATGAAGGTCCCTTTGGGTCCTTGTTTGATTTGTAAGTCCAAAAAGAATGATAGTTCACCCATCATGCTCATTTCAAATTCTTCCTGCATAACTTTAGCAAATTCTACACAAAGTGTATTGTTAGTAGAACCAAAAATAATGTCATCGACATAAATTTGAACCAATAAAAGAGTGCTACTATGGGATGTCGACTTTGCCCTTAGAAAAATTGTGTGAAACAAGAAAGGAGCTAAGGCGCTCATACCAAGCACGGAGAGCTTGTTTGAGGCCATAAAGGGCTTTGTGGAGTTTGAACACGTGATTAGGAAATTGAAAATCTTCAAAGCCAAGAGGTTGTTTTACATAAACTTCCTCTTTAATAATACCATTTAGAAAAGCACTCTTAACATCCATTTGAAAGAGTGTAAAATTATTAAAGCAAGCAAAAGCACATAGCATACGAATGGATTCAAGATGAGCAACTGGAGCATAGGTTTCGTCGTAGTCAATGCCTTCCTCTTGGTTATAGCCTTGAGCAACCAATCAGGCTTTGTTACGAGTCACTAACCCATCTTCATTAAGTTTATTTCGAAACACCCATTTAGTTCCAATAATGGGATGATTGCTAGGTTTTGGGACAAGTTCCCAAACCTTGTTTCGCTCAAATTGATTTAGCTCTTCTTGCATCGCTATCATCCAAAATTCATCAAGAAAAGCATTATTAACATTTTTAGGCTCTATTTGAGAGATAAAAGCCACGTTTGTACAAAGATCACGAGTGGAGGATCTAGTGCTAACACTGGAGGAAGGATCCCCAATGATAAGTTCCTTAGGATGATTGGTGACAAATCTCCATTCTTTTGGAAGATCCTTTTGAGGAGGCTCGAGAGGTGGAGACTCTTTTGTTGGAGGAGTCACAACTTTATTGTTAGATGAAGAAGGATGATCTCCAATAGAGGAGTTCTCCAATCCAAATGAGATGTCATCAATATCATCAGAAGAGGAGAATGTAGAAGAGTTAAGTTCATTAAAAGAGACATTGATTGACTCTTCGACAACAAGACTTCTTTTATTAAAAATACGAAAGCCTTTACTATGAGTAGAGTATCCAAGGAATATTCCTTTATAGGCTTTTTCTTCAAACTTGCCTAGGTTATCCTTGGTATTCAAAATAAAACAATTACAACCAAAAACTTTAAAATATTCAATAGAGGGAATTTTGTCAAACCAAAGCTCATAAGGAGTCTTCTTAGAAATAGGTCTAATCAAGACCCTATTTATAACATGACATGCCGTGTTAACGGCTTCCGCCCAAAAATATTGGAGGAGCTTATATTGGTTTAACATAACCCGGGCCATATCGCTAAGGGTTCTATTCTTTCTCTCCACAACACCATTTTGTTGAGGAGTTCATGGACAAGCAAAATCATGTCCAAAACTATTCTTTTCATAAAATCTTTTGAAATTGGCATTGTCAAATTCTCCTCCATGATCACTTCTAATCTTGTTAATAGAAAAACCTTTCTCATTTTGAACACGTTTACGAAAAGCAACAAATTCACGAAAAGTATCACTTTTGCAAGCAAGAAAAATAACCCAAGTAAATCTCGAAAAATCATCAACCAAAATAAAAGCATAAAACTTGTCTCCAAGACTAGCAACTCTATTAGGACCAAAAAGATCCATATGAATAAGTTGAAGAGGTCTAGAGGTACTCACAGAGTTGATGGATTTGAAGGATGACTTGGTCAACTTACTCTTTTCGCATTCTTCACACACCATATCATTTTTGAACGGGATACTTGGGAGTCCTCTTACGAGCTTCTTGGTAGCAAGACGAGAAATGGTATCCATGTTGGCGTGTCCGAGCCTCATGTGCCAAAGCCAACTATCATCGTTCTTAGTAACTAAGCACCTGTCATTGTTAGTGTCTTCGACAAGATATAAAATATAGATATTGTTTTCTCTAATGCCTTTATAAACGATAGATCCACTTGAACTATCGGTAATGAAACATTTGAGCTTAACAAACTTGATATCATAACCATTATCGGTAAGATGACTAATACTAAGAAGATTGTGTTTAAGATTAGTAACAAGACACACATTCTTAATACAAGGATAAGGAGGGGAACCGATATTACCATTTCCTATAATGTGACCTTTAAGATTGTTACCAAAGGAGACGTGTCCTTCCTTCTTCATCGATAGCGTTGTAAATAATGAAGCATCCCCGGTCATGTGCCGTGAACAACCGCTATCGAGAATTTACTTGCTTCTAGCATAAGAAGGACTCTTCACCTACAACATAAGTTGAAGATGAACATTTTGGTACCCATGATCGTATGGGTCCTTGAGTGTTAGTCTTAGGAACCCACTTAAAAACTTTCTTATCCACTAGTTTCCTTGTATGACAATAATTGGTCGTATGTCCAAGCAAGCCACAGTAGTTGCA
This sequence comes from Iris pallida, assembly GCA_029216955.1. Classification (NCBI taxonomy): domain Eukaryota; kingdom Viridiplantae; phylum Streptophyta; class Magnoliopsida; order Asparagales; family Iridaceae; genus Iris; species Iris pallida. The sequence goes on from JANAVB010027599.1 coordinate 869,826, forward strand.
AATCATAAAGGATTTAGAAGAAGATGTGTGAGTATCATGCATATGTGAATCTCTAGTACGAGGAGTTCTATCATTAGTATTATGATGATGATAATAAAAAGCATGATGCAAAGTGTTTTTCTTAACAAATGGTCATTTCTTTGTGTTAGAAAAGGACTTGTGTGTAGTGTTCATGTAAGAATTATGCCTAGCATTGTGATGAGTGTGGAGGTGTCTTGGAGTATGCATGTGAGTAGTGTTCTTATTACTTAGTTTCTTACTCTGTATAAGAAGATCATTATACTTAATAGAAGTATCATATTCTCTCCTATTAGCATCTTGAACCTTATGCATAGCAAATTCATAAGCCCTTCTCATGGATTGAATCTCATCATCCTTTTTCTTTATGGTGACAAGGGATTCTTGAAACTTGAGTCGCAAAGACTCTATTTCATCCATGTCAGAGGCAGGAGATTTTCCCTTTACATCAATAATGATGCTTGAGAGTCTCTCTACTTCAAGTTGAAGAGCATCAACCTCTTTTAGAGATTTCTTGTATTTATTCCTAACACCTTTGTGCTCTTCATGTAGTTCAAGGATAGCTTTCTCCAATTCATTATAAGTAAGAGTATTTAAGGAGAGATTATCAAGTACCTCATCGGTTGCCATGAGACAAATGTTGGTATTGTGTTTGCACTCTTTGTCGTTGTCGGAGTCGCTTGCGTCACTCTCACACCAAATGCTTGTGTTGGTGAATTTTTTGGAGGACGAGCTTCCTTTGCTAGGCTTCTCGTACTTGCTTGAGTCTTTTCTTATCATAGGACAGTCTCTCTTGATGTGTCCGGTTCTTCTGCATTGATAGCACGTCGGATCTTCCTCATTGTCCCGTCTGAAGCGGTTGGCTTTGTTGAATTTTAGAAACTTTCGGAAGTGCTTAGCTGTGAGAGCTATTTCTTCATCATCGTCCGACTCGTTGTCGTCGGAGCTATCCTTGGAGTAGGACTTTGTAACTTTGAGAGCAAGAGACTTCTCCTTCTCTTTGGCCTTCTCCTTTTTCTTCTCTTGTATGGAAGATTCCTCTTGATCTTTCATATCGATTTCATGAGTCATTAGCTTTTCCATGAGGGTCTCAAGGTTCATGACTGTCAGGTCGTTCCCCTCAATGATTGCAGTAGCTTTAGGACTCCATCCTTTTGTTAATCCTCTAAGGATTTTTTTGATCATTTCGTGAGCAGGATACTCCTTACCAAGAGAAGAAAGAGGATTAATAATATCACCAAAATGAGTAAACATGCAAGTAATAGACTCATCATGTTTCATCTTAAAGGACTCATATTCTTGCATGAGTCTACTAATCTTGGATTCCTTTACTTGTGATGTACCCTCATGTGTGACTTCAAGTAACTTCCAAATCTCATTGGAAGTCTTGTAAGTAGAGATTCTATTGAATTCACTACTATCGAGAGCACAATAAAGAGCGTTCATAGCCTTGGCATCTCGACTAGCAAGCTTCTTGGTATTTTTAGAAAGTATGTCCCTAAGGGTGTCAGATGCAACATCCTCAATAACTCTGGAAGGAGTAGGGAGACCATTTATCACACAATCCCATAAATTAAAATCTATGGACTTCAGATAAATACTCATCCTAATCTTTCAGTAGTTATAGTTGATTCCATCAAATAGGGGAGGCCTATTTGTGGAGTGTCCCTCATTGTGGAAGGTGTTGATACTAGGGTTAGTGGCCATGGATCACTCAAAGGGTGTAAATCCAAATCAAGAGAACAAAGCTCTGATACCAATTGTAGAACCCTAGAGGGGGGTGAATAGGGAAATAAAAAATAACTTGATCACAAGAAGCAATATATGACAAATAAAAAGAGAGAGTAAGAAGATCAAACACAAGATGTATCCTGGTATCCTCGCTTGAGGCAATCCAGTTCCGAAACTCTCTCCGGCTTAAATCAACTATTTAATAAAATAGTACACACGAGTTTGGATCCGAAGAACTCGCCAACTTCAACACGAGTTTGGATCCGAAGAACTCGCCAACTTCAACACACGAGTTTTCTTACGAAGGCTCGCCAACTTCAAAGAAATGAGACGAGAACTTGTTGATCTTCTAACACTTGAAGATAAAAATTACAACTCTTAATAACTCTAGCACTTTGGGAGAGGATGACAATTAAAAGCTTGGTAGAGTATTAATGGTGGAGCTCTTGGTAGTTTGGAAAATTTATGGCAAGAGTTGGTGAAAGCTTCAAGAGAGAGAAGGCTTTCATTTATAGAGAAACCAAGAGTAGGTAGCATTTAATACTCCTGGATACAGCCTGACCGGCATACCGTCGGTATGAACCGACATACCATCGGTATACCGGTTGAACAGTAACGATCATATTAATATCCGTTGGGAGCATTTAATGCTGCCATTAATGCAGTCTATGTCATTCAAAAATCAAATTTCGTAAGCCGGTGTACCGTCGGTATGCCGCAGTATACCGTCGGTATACCGATGTGTGTCACAGAACATTTTTGTAATAAACAAAACGGTATACCGTCGGTATGCCGAAGTTTGTTACAGAAAGTTCTATGGCTCACAAAACGGTATACCGCCGGTATGCCGGAGTATACCGTCGGTATTCTGACGATTATCACAGAACATTTTTGAGACAATCAAAATGGTATACCGTCGGTGTGCCGGAGCATACTGTCGGTATGCCGATGTTTGTCACAGAACGTTTTTGTGGTCCACAAAACGGTATACCGCCGGTATGCCGGAGCATACCGTCGGTATGCCGACATTTCTCACAGAAGGTTTTGTGGACAATAAAACGGTATACCGCCGGTATACCGGAGCATACCGCCGGTATGCCGATCTATAGGATATTGATTTTTGACTTTAAGAAGTAGAAAGCTTTTAGTTTGTCATCCAACCTTAAGTGTTTACAGAAAGACCTAGACCTTGTACAGACTCGAAATCATACAGTGTAGGAAGCCGTCTATGCAAGGAGCGCCGGTCTTTACTTCAGTCTTCAAGGCTATGGATGGTAAACTTGAATGGACAGACTTTATGTAGTAGAGCTTCTGAAATGATATCAATCTGAAAACATAGAAAACTAAACTACGAAGATGCTGTTAATATTATCAAAATAAATGTGCCAACACTGTGCACCTAGGAAGAGCCAAGTTGTGATGAAGGTCTTGATAGCGTAATACTAGACGTGGCTAACATGTAAACAAAATCAATCCTATATAGTGTAGTTCAATACAAGTAGCTCTTAATCGATAGTATCTCAATTGTAGTTCAATGCAAGTAACTTCCAATCGAGAATGGTCAATTTAGCCAATTCTAGTATCAATATCCTCTCCTACAGGAACACAAGGTCAAGTCAAGTCAAACTCAAAGTCAAATTAAGTCAAAGTGATACAAGATACACAATCATGTCAAGTCATGATCAAGGAAACATGGCATAGAACTAAGCAATTCTATCACAAGACAACTGTGAACACAATGAATAATATAACAAGTAGTAAAAGAAAATACTAGAAAACATATACGTGCATGTAAACATGAAACAATGTAAAGAAACTGAAAACAAACCAAGTATGAACACAAGAAGCATGTAATCATATGACAAAAAAAATAAAGTAGCAAAAGGGACATCTAAATATTGTACAGTCGGCAAGGTATATTTGCCTATGGTCTCCAATTGCATAGACGATGGTCCAACTCCGAGATCCTTGCTACGCCGGTCACATACACCTATAATAGATATACTAACTATTAGTATTATGCCTATGACACACTATATATAATCTTACCATATATAGACTATAACAATATATATACCAAAATAGTCATATTATCTACTATACACAATCTTATATGTATAATATTAAATCTACCCAATAAATTAGCATATTAATAACATAATAATATCATATTTAATTCTGGAAAAATAGTTAAAAATATTTTATAATAATATTTACTGTATTCTATTCATAGAAAAATGACTACCAATATCTTATATTGATTCTACATCAATAGTCATTGACTTGGTTCCTAATTTTAGTCTCAAAATCATAATTTCTTACCAAAAGTTAATAAAAATTATGGATAAATAGGTAAAAAAAAATGTTTTTCATATCAAAACATGCACAACAATTAATTTAAACATTTACATTCAAGTTCCGAGTCAATTGACAAATAGATTCTATGGTTTTTCGGTGTTTCGATAACACGACGACAAGTTCAGATTTTATTAAAATATCAAATCTCAATTATATGCTGCAAAAATATAATCAATGGAAATCTTAGGATGTCTAAAGTCTCTAAAAATATGAGAAGGGTCGAAGTGGTCCGAAAATTGACGAAAACTCGCACACAAAGAAATTGGTTCAATCTAGACACACGTTCGTAAAATGGACGCCCCGGAAAAACAGTTTGGAACAACATAGGTGGCCAATTGGACATGAAAATAGACACATAGTTCTTTCTATTAGTTTTGATTTCATGAGATACGGACATTGGGAAGTATATGAAACCCTATTTACAAAACAACGTACCTGTTGTGACGAATTCAGACTTAAACTCCTAACTTCGGATGACTTCTAGCCTTTGCACATATTCACAAAGTTGTCATGGCTCCTCGAAAACTTTGTAGGATGTTAGAGGGGAGTCTTGGGAAGGCGTGAGAGGTGGTAGAAGGTTTAAAAGGTGTTGGGTTTGAAGATGGTCGCAGTTGGGAGAAAGGGTACACGCATAAAAAAGGGCTGGGATAGTGCAGGGTTTAAAAGGTGTTGGGTTTTTTTTAAAAATTTTAATAGTTGTAGTACAAGTAAATTATTTTGCCTTTTAAAAATATATTTTATTATTCTTCCGCATTTCAAAAAAAAAATAGTTTCTAGAACGATTTGAAAAGCATATTTAATTATTTATTATATTTCACGACCAAAGTGTTATCAAAGTTCTAGGATTTATAAAGATATATGTTTTACCTTATATATTATTCTTTATTATTATTATAATCAAATTATTGATTTTGGTTTGTTCAATTTATATGCCTTACACGATTTTAGAATCTAGTAGTATCACCAAATGATGATTCATTTATAAAAGGTTTGAATTTATTTAAACTATTTTTGGAAATCATCAATAGGTCGCAATTAGATCAATTTGTGTTTAAAACATCATTCGATTTAGATTTGGTTAAATGTATTTTTAATGTTATTAAAAATAGCTAATATTACTTTCATTATTAATTTTAATTAATTGATATTTTATTGGATACGATAATTATCTTCTTGAAAAGTTTTGGTTTTTAAATAATTTAAATATCATGAGTATTGTGGAAACAAATAAAAGATTTATCAAAGTATTTTTAAAATTAAGTTTTTGGAATTTTAAAGATATATGCTTTAAATTTTTTAATAATATCATTATAATTAAATTAAATTACTAGGAGTATTATTTATTTGAAATTAGATTGATAGTATTAAGCGTTATTTGAATTATGATAATAACTATTTGGTTTTAGATTTTTAATTTATAAGATTTACTTGGGTTAAATATCGATTTAAACTAATATTTCTATCCTACTAAGGGATTAGGACTAACTAAATTTATTTTAGATAACTAATTGAAGTCCGAGCAGATATCATCTAACCCGATTTTGAATCGGATTGATGCTCATCTTCCATGGATCAAATAGCCTAACTATATGCATAAGGAGAGATAAGGCCTTGTTCTTCTACACAATAAGACTTCTCCTCCCTTCAAGACTGTTGTTCGGTACCAACGCCTACACCCTCTTCGCCACGGCCGACCCTCCACACCGTCGACTCCTTCCCGTCCTCAGTCTAACCCATACAACAGCGCCATAACCGCAGCCATCTCCCCAATCATCCACCCTCTTATCCCCGTCATCACCATCTCTACAACCATCTACCCCGGCCAAGACTATCCCCGGCCAACCCAAAATCTGCCATCCACACTAGCATCAACATGACCACCATCGCACAGGACCGCAGCCACAACAACCAACACTAGAATATGTGTCCGTGTTCGAACCCGTGTCGACGTGTCTGTGTCCACTACACCCTTTCCAGCCATTTAAATACATTACAGAATGCAAGACTCTTATGTCCGACATACCGGATACAATCCACAAGACCATTTCCTCTGTGTCCGATCACCAGGACACACCACGCCGTCAACATAGAATCCTGACCCACACCATACCTGACAGCGTCCCTCCGTCATATTCGATCGCGACGATGCCAGCCGCCGTCAACCTTCGACAGTGCCACGCCTGCACCGGTCGACCACGCTGCGTGTGGGCGCCTTCCGCAAGACCCGGGGCCTGCTGTCGAGTACATCCTCCTCTCTGGCACCGTCGTGTGCCGCCCGCGCTAGTGGCTGGCGAACCATTGTTGTCATATTTCCCTCTCCCCCGAGCGTCGAGCCCCTCCGCTCGACCGAGTCGTTCGGATCCGCCCCCTTGAACCCAGTACGGCCGTTTGTCCCCACTGCAGACCTCCGCCCCGTCTTCATCGTCATCCCCAAAATCAGACCCAGATAGAAGAAGCCCTAACCTCCTCATCGGCCGTCGGAGCCGCCGCGCCTGTCTCCTCCGCGGTGCCTCTCCTCCGCAGTGCACCTAGACCGGAGTAGGTCCACCGCACCCAGGGGCGGAGGCACACTATAGCTGCACTGGGTTGTAGCCCAGTGCAAGCTTAAGAGAAAAAGGTAAAAAAAATTCAATGACAAGGATGTAGCACAGTCCAGTTATCCAACATATCCCTCACTACCAAAATAAGTTATATTGGCGACGAATTTAGCGACGCTAGTCATATACGTCGATAATATTTATGAACGCCAAACCTAGCAGACAGCAGTGGCTGCTCTCCCTCTCCAGCCTGTCGGCCGGTACGCCGCGCGCTGCAGCGGCGCAGTCAGCACGGCTGCTCTTCTGCTCTGGCCTAAATTTTTAATAAGTAAACGTTACCAAATTTTAGGTTTAAATTTACAAAAAAAAACTCTATCGAATCATCGAATTTACAAATGAAACTCTGACAAATTTTTGGCAAAATTTTTTAGAACCTTATAGTAACTATTAGCTAGCCCACCTTGCTTCAAAATCCTAGCTCCGCCCCTGACCGCACCACCCCATGAATCGCCGTGCCCCTCCTTTTCTGGCTCCTTTCAGCCGCGCCACCGCGTGCTGCCGACCGATGAACTACCGGCAGAGCCCCTCGAGTGTCTCCGTTCGCCTCCGTGCTCGCGCCGCTCCACGCGGCAGATGCATCGAGTCTTTGGTACGCCCCCTCTCCTCTCATCTCCTCACTCTTATTCTCCCTCTTTCTCTCCGCTCTCTATCTATTCCTTCTCTCTCTTCCTCTTTCTGTTTTATTTATTTCCGTTTTGTGGTGCTCTCTCAGGAAGTGGGAGAACAACTATTTCATTTTTATTACTACGATGGAGACCAACAGCTTAGGTGTTTTTAAGTTTTGGACCATTAGCAAGAATAGTTATTATTATTACTATATATTTCATAACAGTAGGAATACCAAGTAACTGAAAGGATTAGTGGTATTAAATTATGTAGTTACTATTATAGGTAATTAATCATTGTCATTATTATTTTGTAGTTAAAATTTATTATTAGGGTTTACCTTGATTTTTAGATTTGATTTAGAGATTCTAAAAGTATTAGTACAGTATTTCATGTTAGTGTGATATAGTTTTGGTCCAAAATATATTACTATATTATTTTCATGGTTTAAATATGGTTTTAACCTAAACTATTATATTTTCTAATTCAATTATAGCTTCGGCATAAAATGATTTTGCTATATTTCTTTAAAGCATTTATCTAAAATTATTTTAGCTAATAATAATTAATGGTTCCTATTCTCAATAAAATATTATATAAGTATTAAATAATGAATTTTATATATACATATTACTGATGGTTATCATAAATAGTTTTGGACAATATGTATATGTATTTAAGCTTGTATTTCTAGTAAGATAATATTTTGGGCCTATATATAAAACCTAGTTTGGATTTTATAGATAAAATACTTTAGGCTTTTAAAATGGGTATAAATATTTTCTAAATAAACTTTCTAAAAATATATGCTTTTCGACTATATGATATATATATATTTCAAGTCATATCACTACCAAAATATGTCAAATTAGCGACTCCAGTTAAAAACGTCGCTATGTTTTGTGTATTTAGCGACGTATGAAAATGACGTCGCTAAACATCACTATCAGCGACGTTTAGAGACTAATAGTGACTAGAATTATGGTTTGGAAAGAACAAGTCGCTATATAGTCGCAAAACGTCGCTGATTTATTTTATTCAGCGATATTTTGCGACATTTAATCAAGTCCGTCGCTATCCTATTACTGAACAGCGACGTCTAGTGATGTCTCTCTCAGACGTCGCTAAAAACTTTCATATAGGGTTCTGGGAACCCGATTGTTTTCATTTTATTGCACCCAAATTTTCGATCTCCCGCCTCGAGCCCCAAATCTCTCTCCCCCTCCCCCTCTCGTCTCCGGCGACCGCTCCCCCCGACGAGCTCCTCCCCTCGGACGAGAGGCCTCCCCCCGGTGACCCCTCCCTCTGGCCCCTTCCCCCTCGTCCCCTGCCCCGGCGACCCCCCTCGCCCCCTAGTGACCTCGTCGTCGCTCCTCCACCGCCGAACCCCCTCGTCCCCTACTCCGCTCCGGCGACCCCTACCCGACCCCGTCCAGGTATACCTAACCTTAACCCTATCTTCCACTGACACGACACAGACACACTGACACACTCACTAACACGACACCGACACACTCACTGGCACGACACTGACACACTCCCTCAATCTGCCACGACATGAACACGAACACGGACACAAACATTCGCGCACTGAGACAAAGACACAGACACAAAGACACACAGATACAGACATACGCACCCTAATACGCAAATATGGAAGTATATAACATGACACACAGACAAGTGGACACACACGACACACAGACACGTATACATATGTATACTCATTGAAGAAAACTCTTATACATATGTATACATGAAACGAGATTGAAGAAAACTCTCGTTTGAAGAAAACTCTTATACATATGTATACATTGAAGAAAACTCTTATACATATGTATACATGTATACATGAAACTCTTATACATATGTATACAATATATATATATGTATACTCATTGATGGTTCCTTTATATACATATATACATATGTATACATATGTATACAATCTCAGGAAAAACTCTTATATAACTATAGTTATATCTATCAATCTACATATATACATATGTATACAATCTCAAGAAAAATTGAACTAAACACAAATAGGTATACTCATTGAAGAAAACTGAGATTTCACAATGGAACTTGGGTTTTGATACATGAAACGAGATGATGGTTCCTTTAGTTAGCTTGCTTATGTTACAATTATATTCTCTGTGAATATCGATCTTACCAAATGGTACCCATGACCCGAGCAGCGGCACGTCGTTTGAGGGAAACACAGATTGCTGAGGTAGCTCCTCCTATTGTTAAGGAGGAAGTGGCACCGGTAGCTAGTGAGACCGGGAGTTCCATTCATCCAGTACCTGCAGTGTAATAGCGCTTTCCCGTCGTCGATCCCACTTTTTTGAAAATATTGCGTGATGGTATCATTGAGCGTATGCGTGAGCTGCGTGGTCGTCATTAGTGTAGTTTTATGGATATTTTTTGTGTTGGACTATTAGTACTTATTACCAGTTGTACTTGTTTTATGGAGATGAATTTATGGACTTAATTATGGACTTATTACCAACTGTACTTATTTTATGGAGATTAATTACGGAGATTAATTATGGACTTATTACCACTTGTTTTATGGAGATTAATTAGGCCGTCTTCTGTGTGGTCAATTCTGATACACTATGGTTATATGGTTATGTCATGTGATACACTATTACCACTTGTTGTATCATGATTACTTGGGATTCTATTTCAATGTTTAGGATATGTCATGATTAATGTGCCTATTACTTTTACAAGTGTTTCAACGATATGCATGTATCTATCTTACAGAATTATTCTCAAATGGATATGGATCTGAATTACTATCTGCAGAATTGTTCTTGGATGTACAACCGTCATCCTGATGACATGTGCGGTATGCGGGATGAATTCATAGAGGGTGTACAGCAGTTCCTGCAGTTTGCCAAGGCGTTCCCTCAGTACATAGACGGTACCAAAATTAAGTGTCCGTGTGTGAGATGTCGCAACTTGAAATATCATCCAGAAGTGGAAGTTACGTATCATTTATACTCGAAGGGTTTCACGTCGAATTACTATCAGTGGAGCATGCACGGAGAACTTGTGTCTTTAGCATTGGAGTATGAGCCTTATGTGGATGTCCACAATCACGCTGCTTACGACGATGGGTTGGTGAACATGGTTTTTGATACGGCGGGGCCTAGTTTCGATCCGGACAATCATGATGCACCTGAGGAGGCACCGAACGCTGATGCTGCAAAGTTCATGGAGTTGCTGAAGAATACAAGGACTCCATTATATCCTGGTTGTGAGGATCATTCACCGTTTGAGGTGGTTACAAGATTGTTGAGCATCAAGTCCGATTTTAATATATCGCAAGATTGCTTCAACCGAGTTATGGAGTTGATTATAGAAATATTGCCTGAGGGTGCTAAATTGCCTAAAGACTTTTACCGGTCTAAGAGGATGGTGAGATCGCTCTGGATGGGATACGAAAAAATTGATACATGTTGCAACGGGTGCATGTTGTACTACAAAGACGACAAGGATGAAGACGGCTGCAGATTTTATGGTGTTGATCGCTACAAGGGCAGTGGTAGAAAAAAGTCTGTCGATAAAAGGAAGCCCACCGATTCGATGCACTACTTGTCGTTGACGCCACGGTTGCAGTGGTTGTTTATGGTGAAGGAAACTGTAGAAAACGTGAGTTGGTATAAGCGAGAACAGACCGAAGGAGTGTTGAATCACCCATCTGATGTTGAAGCATGGAAGCACTTTCATCGAGAGTATCCAGATTTTGCTTCTGATCCGCGTAATGTCAGATTGGGTCTCTGCTCCGACGGTTTTACCCTATTCGAACTTTTGGGATCCCAGTATTCGTGTTGGCCTATGATCGTCACTCCTTATAATCTACCGCCTTAGATGTACATGAAGACTCCGTATATGTTCCTCACCGTTATTATCCCAGGTCCGAACAATCCGAAAAAGAATATCAATGTATATTTACAGCCATTGATTGATGAGTTGAATCAGCTGTGGGAAGTAGGTTCCAACACGTACGATATATCTAGAAAATAAAATTTTTAGATACGGGCAGCACTTATGTGGACCATCAACGACTTTCCAGCCTATGGTATGTTATCTAGATGGAGCACGCATGGTCGTCTTTCATGTCCGTATTGCATGGACCGCACTAAGGCTTTTCGTTTGAAACACGGAGGCAAACCGTGCTTCTTCGATTGTCATCGACAATTCCTGCTGAAAGATCATCCATACCGGAGGAACAAGAATGCTTTTCGTGTTGGCATTGTAGAGAAGGCTAATCTCCCGCCAAGGTGGCACGGATACACGATATGGGAAGAGGTAAAAGATTTACCAAGAGCTATTGAAGAGCCTGCTACAGGCTACAAGTGTGACGGATTTGGTCGCACTCATAACTGGACGAAGAGGAGTATATTCTGGGATCTGTCATATTGGAGCACCAATCTAATTAGACATAACATTGATGTCATGCATATCGAGAAGAATGTGTTTGACAACATAACTAATACTGTAATGGACGTAAAGGGAAAGACGAAAGACAATCCAAAGGCTAGATTGGACATGAAAGAAATATGTAGACGTCCTACATTGCATTTGACAGAGGAGGGGAATGGAAAATTAAAGCAGCCTAAGGCAATTTTTTCACTGGAGAAGGAGGATAAAGTGAGACTTTGTAGGTGGATTCAAGGTCTGAAATTTTCAGACGGATATGTTTCGAACTTGAGAAGATGCGTCGACCTCAAGGAGAACAAACTGACAGGTATGGGGAGCCATGATTGTCACGTATTCATGGAGAGGTTAATTCCGATTGCATTTCGGGAATTCTTACCCCAGGTTGTTTGGGATCTATTGACCGGGCTTAGCATATTCTTCAAAGATCTTTGTTCTACTAAGTTGCTCGTCAATCGTCTAGAAAAGCAAGAGAACGATATTACGGTAACACTGTGCAAGCTCGAGAAGGTATTTCCTTCTAGATTCTTCGACTCCATGGAGCATTTGCCAATTCATCTTTCCTACGAGGTACGTATTGGTGGGCCCGTCGGTTATCGGTGGATGTAGCCGTTTGAGCGACATTTGAACCACCTAAAGAGGAAGGTAAAAAATAAGGCTCGGGTCGAGGGTTCTATTTGTGAAGCCTATATTCTCGAGGAGATTACAAACTTCTGCTCGACGTATTTCAAACCTCATGTTACTACGAATAGAACGAGGGCTCCGAGAAACGACGATGGATATCAAGAATCGAATGATGGAATACTGAAAGTATTTAATACGTCCGGAAAGCCTTCAGAGAAAATAAAGAAGAGATATTTGAATGACGAAGAGCTAAGGGCTGCTCAGTTGTATATATTACTCAATTGCGACGAGGATGAAGTGGAGAAGCTAGAGGGGTAAGTAATTAATGATGAGTTTACGTCATCTCAATGTAATAGTATAAGCTAATATTATTGTACTAATCGGCGGTTGCTTCATTGTTTTTCAGCACATATAATGATAAGTTGAGGTCGGTTAGACCCTACCTAACAGACGAAGCATTAGAATAAGAAATGAGACATCATTTTTCTTCTTGGTTGAGCGAATATGTAAGCAACTCGGTAATTACTGGCCTCTTCTAATGCAACTGTGCAATAAATAACTTACTATCTCTTCTTTGGTATTTAGGTCGATCGTCTAATTTTACCAAAGATTGAATTAATTAGAACTCTTGCCAAGGGACCAATTATTTTTGTTAAAATATGGCCAAGTTACTGTGTCAATGGCTTTAGGTTCAAGTCGACAAATGCTTCGATCAGAGACAGCTTCCTGGATCTTGATTCCACGAAAAATAGTTTTTTGTGTATCAAATCTTCGAACTACAAAGACGTCGATCCAGGAAATAATTTCTTTGGCATCTTGCGATAGATTGTGGAGTTGACATATAATTATGGCAGAGAACCAGCAGAGATCGTATTGTTCAAGTGTAAATGGTCCGATCCGATTGAAAATCAAGGTTAGAAAATTGACAAGCATGGTCTTGTGGATATAAACTACAAGCGTAGATATCAAGGCTACGAACCATTTGTCCTATCAACTCAGGCTCAGCTCGTGTACTTCACAGCTTATCCGAGACGGGGAGCAACGAAGTCTGACTGGTGGGCAGTATGTAAGACTAAAGCTAGAGATACTTTTGATGTTGACGAAAAAGCTTATCAGGAGGACGAGCTACCTCTTGTAACCAATATTATTGATGTGGACTCCACGGAAGTTACGCATTATACGACTAATGTAGAAGATGTAGAATTATCCGAAGATGAAGGTGAAGCCGATGAAGGCGAAGCCGATGAAGGCGAAGATAAAAGTAAAGATGAGGAGGAGAAGAAAGAGGAAGATGAGGTCGAGAAAGACGAACAAGATGAATATTCTGAAGATAATTGAGAGAGATGTACTTTTATTTTCTTATTATGTAGAGTTGGTTATTATCTAGTTTTGGTTACTATCTGAACTTAGATGTTTCTTTTAGATTGTACTATCTGGACTTAGATTTTTCTTGTAGAATGTACTATCTGGACTTAGATGTTTCTTGTAGAATATACTATCTGGACTTAGATGTTTCTTGTAACATTTATCATCATATGTTGTCTAGGTTATTATCTTGTCTTTGTTATACTTTTATATTTTTAGTCTCTATTATTTGTTGTATCTCATCATATGTTGTTATCAGGTATGACAGGTCGTCGCGGATCGTTCCGTATGTCCCGACATAGGGCACGGGGTACTGGTACTGACAGAGGATAGGGTACTCCTTCGGTACCTCCTACTGGTACTGGCTCTGGATCTTCGTAGCTCAGTACTCCTGTGTATCGGACAGTACCTCCGTCTGCCCCGAAGCTACGTGGCATATCTCCTGGGATGAGTAGTTCCAGGCCTGAGACTGCTCCGTCGTCTAGCGTTCCTCCTGCTGATACGATGATGGAGACAGATGAGCATATGGAGGAGGCTGAGCCAACGGTCGACCAGTATCAGGCAGATGATGCATGTGCACCTCCGGAGAAGACGAGGACGGAGATCTGGGTCGACGGTACAAAGTAAGTGTTTTGGTTTATCTTTTTTTCCTGTGTTTATCATAAATTAACTTTTCTCATGAATATAATATATCTGTATAGATATCGTCCCCCGTCGGTACAGAGATGCCTAGGCCACTTATTGAGGACTAATTATGGTGGTCCTTGGATAAACTACTCTGATGCTTCGGACGAGAGGAATGCCTACTGGTTTGCGTGCTTCAAGGTTAAAATATATTTGCTTTTAACATGAATCATATAATTCTCGTATATTATATATAACTGATAAATATTTGGTTTGCACTCTTCTAGGTTATGTTTTTCTATCCACCGCACCGGACTGAGATGATCGAGGGGATGTTTCCTGCCGTTGCTGCTAAGCTGATCCGCGATGCTATTAATGATCAGAAGACTCGTAATCGTGCCGGAAAGCCGATCCAAGGTTGGATCACCCCTGATCAGTGGACTGCAATGAAGGCTCGATTCGACGAGCCAAGGTACAAGAAAAAGTCTGAGAAGGCCAAGGCGTCTAGGAAGCAGGGATCAAAGTGGTGCGTTGGGTCGATTCCGATGACGGAACATTTTCGTCATTTTGTATGTCTTTTTATTTCAGAAATATTATTTTAATACAAGTCTGATAAATTAGTAAAAGGTGATATATTTAATTATAGGTAAAGAGGGGTGATGACGCCAATATGGTGATTGTCTTTCTGGCCACACATCGGAAGGGCAGAAAGCTTATTAACGAGAGGGCGGAGTAGGCCTATGTAAGTATTACAATTCTATTTATTAATTTTAATACTTCGTGTTAGTTTTGATATAACTTAGTAAACATGCATGCAAATAGATATTCATGTAGTTAGTAATAATAAGTACATTAGACATTAGAAGTTATAAAGTATCCATGCTTTCTAGGCCGAGTTTCAACGGCTTAAAGAGTGGGCGGCTGCTAGTGCACCTGCTACGGGAGAGGCCGGTACTTCCTCGCAGCCCGCTCCAGCTCCGTCGGAGGACGAGCTGTGGGTGACCGCCGCTGGTGGTCTCCACAGGGTTACGTACTACGGTACGGGATCCTATGGTACCCTAGTTGCGACACAGTCCTCTAGGACCTCCCCTGCTAGTGTGTATGGCCCACATCTGTCAAGCCCCGCTCCCGTAGGAGCGATCGTCCTCGCTGAGGCGTGATGCCGTACGAGCCTAGATTGTGCTCGTGCAAGGCAGGTTCCATAACAGTCGATTCCAGCGGCTGTGACGGGGTCGTCGCACAGAAGTCCCATGCAGAGACATTAAATATTAGCAGCAGAATTTAAAGCAAAACACAAGTCATTTCAAAACACTCTTTTATTGATATTGAAAAAAAGGTTACAATGGGCGCAAGGCCAAGATTACATGTCTCTCAAGCTCACTATTCTCACAATTACAAGTCGCTCAGCTCACTCTCTCATCTCTCAATTACAAGTCTTGAGCCAGCGGAAGCTTCGGAAGGCGACGTCCATACATTATGTCCCGTATAAGTCTCGACTCCATGCGACCGCACGCTTCGAATCGCCAAGGAACTCCGTGCCTCGACGCATCCAAGCGAGCTCCGTGCCACGAGCTTCTACCTGTGCCTGCACATGTAAACTATGTGGGTGTCAGTACTCAACTGTACTAGTGGAATGAGCTCCTCGCCCACCCATACAAAACCAACACGTTTTGATTTACTTTCTGCAACATAGTCCATTCTTATCAATTGTCTTTCTATTCTTATCTTAGGATTAGTTTTATGACGGACGCCTTGGCATACTTGTGTCTGAGGACCATCCCGTGCTTGCACAACGTCGTTAACTCATACTTTGCCTTAGACCCTTCTCGTGCTAATAATGTTAACCTATCAAGTCGTGTTTGCCTTACGGCCATAATCAGAGACGCAACTACACGATAGACTCCATTTCTGTGTGACCGTGCTATCGCACCGTATACTTTCTTATCCTTGTCTCAAGACCTTCTTGTGAATGAAATGTCAACACACCGACTCATACTTGTCCTTTATGCCATACTATGTGACGTAACGACTCAGTCGTGCCATGAACTCGACTCGTGCTTCAATATCCCTGAGGCAGCGCCTCCTCGCTTAGTCTTGCCTATACTTGCGTTGTGACAACGTGACCGTGCCTCATATTTCGAGGTCGTGCCCAGCAATTCAACGTAACTTTATCCAACTTGTCCTACGGCCCTTCTCGACTTAACTTATAACAGCTCAAGCCTAACTCATGCAACTCTATGCCAACAACTTAACACTCGATGCCATACCTCGTACCGAAGCACGTCGCCTTCATTGTAGCCAAATCTTAGGCCCAGACATTGTGTTCTTAAACTGCATACACATTCAACTCAACTCAATCCAAAGGCACACATGCGGATTGCCGCCTGTGCCGACACATCTATATGAATGGTCACTGGCAGTAACTAGCCATCCTGGACATAATCTGGCATTCGGGACCCTTGCACCGCAGGTTGCGATCCCCGATGCAAGTCCCCGATCTACCGGTTGCTTTATACCCAGCTCGGCTATAACCTGTTTTTTCCTAGGTCGAGTCGGTCCCGTGGCCCAGGGTTGCCGCTCGAAGAAACCATCGCCCTTGTCGACAAGTTGTCCATAACCACGTGCCTACGCTAACTTCTAGACTTAACGTAATGCATTGTCTCATCATCATCACTTAGTTCCTTTGCTTTACTTCTTCCACTTTTCACACTTCCTTCGCAGAGCCCAAACCAGGGTTGCCTCGGCGACTGAACCACAGTCCCGACATATTTCCTCTCGGAGACTAACCATCGCTTAGACTTAACATTCTTTGAACTCAGGAAACGGCTACTGCATAGCATTCCAACTTAACTAGAACATAACGTGTTTCCGTAAGTATCGACAGACCATGGCTAACTTTCTACTGAACCAACCGTAGCTCGTGCCTTAAACCGACTCGTGTTCTACGCAACGCTATCGCCCAAGTCATACCTCATAAGACGGGCCTTGGGATCGTGGGACTACTTAACTTGACAACCGCAGAATGAGCAGGACAGCACTTGGAATGACTTAGGTCGACCGGCATAACTTTGCCTAACTTACTCAAGCCTACAACTTAACCTGAGGGACGAGCAAAGGCTATGCCAAGCCTTGCGCAGTGGAACCGTGTACGCTTTATCAAGCGTTTACGCGGGCGACGCCTATGACTTAGGCAAATTCATAGTTTTGTGTCGAAGACCAACTTTCCTTCTCCCAAGACACGGGACGAAGAATCGAGTATCATTTTCAAAGCATGCCATGCACCAACTCTAAGTCGACCGTTGGACCTTTCCATATTCTATCTCAATCCGAACCGTCGGGATAGGGGTGCAACTCGGGCGGGTTGGGTCGGGTTTGAGGTCAACCCAAGTCCAACCCGATGAATCATAAGCCTAGCCCGAGCCCAAGCCCGACCCAACCTCAGGTTCAATATATGAAGCCCAAGACCAAGTCCGAAGGAGCGGTTTGGGCTCGGGTTGGGTCGGGTCCATCGGGTTTATCGGACTCTAATATAAAATTTTAAATAATTTTCAACAAAAGTAATATTAAACACATAATCAAATAACAATCAAGTCTTGATCGTTACAAAATACAAATTGAAATGAGAATTCTTTATAAGGAGTTAAAGAGTTTTGGTGGAGAAATTTAGGATTTAAACTTTTTATTTAAGAAGCATGAAAAATATATATATATAAATTATATGTATTTCGGGTTTCGAGTTCTTTGGGTAACCCGACGCATGAACCCAAGCTCAACCCGGTTTTTGATCGGGTTCAAATATTTTAACCCGAGCTCGAACCCGAACCCAAGTATCTTCAACCCTAACCCAACCTATTAGCGGGTTTATCCGATCGGGCTCGGGTTTAGCCCGTCCGAGTTGCACCCCTACATCGGGATTACTCCTTTTAGCTATGTGGATTCATCTCTTTTATTATTAAGCCTACTTGTGCAAGTTGAAAATATGCGATTTATTATGTTAAGGCAAAGATGAGGCAAGTTCATCGAAACTACCCCACCTGAGCGAGCGGTCGCCTTGACCGAGCGATGTCTCCGAGCAAGCCGTTGCAAGGCTAAGTCCGAACGCCGTCGGCGTTTCGATTCCTCCGATTGACTGAGCGGGACGGGGCACTACAACAGCCCTCCCAGGAGTCTGCCCGAGTCTAACAGATGGTAGAGTCTGTCCGTGACGAGCTGCTACGACGGATCCAGGAGCAGCACCAGACGGACGATGCTGTGCTCATAGCACGATTGGATATGCTCGACCGCAGCATTATAGAGCTCAGGGATATGACTGAGAGGACAGAGCGGGGAATCACTGATCTTAGAGCGTCGACAGAGCGCAGCGTAACGGATCTGCAGGCATCATAGCTGTCCATGGGCGAGAGGCTCACATTGATGCAGGATTCGATGGTTGATACCAGTACGAGGCTGTTATCTACCATGGATTCCTACCACCAGCGACTAGCAGCGTTAGAGCGTTATTGTCCTCCGAGTGCGCCTTCATCGTCGTCGACTCCGCCGGCATCACTACCTCCGACTCCACTGACGTCACTACCTTCTTCATCGGTGACGATTGCACGGGAGGAGTACGAGATGTTCCTATCCTTCAGACGCGGCGGTGCCCCTCCTCCTCCAGATCCGTAGTAGTCCGAGGTAGGACTGTTTTATGAGATTGTAGTATTTTTTTTAGTGTTTGTTTATGTTGATTCAGTATTGGTTGTGGATTATTTTTTTGTGTAGACTTTCAGTATTGGTTGTGGATTCATGTGGATATTGGTTGTATACTTTGGATACTCGTTTCCCGACTTTGGATATTTTAGTGTTCGTTGTGTTGGTATCTCATCATATGTTGGTTGTAGACTTTTACTCTTGTTTGCATTGATTGTTATAATATTGTGATGTACCGGTGTTGAGTGTTCCACCGAAGGGGTCGACGAACCCAGAAAGAAAATGTGCTTGTAGTTTTTTTGTTATTTATTGAACTGCAGGTAGAAAATGTGATTTTGTGGACATTCTGTAATTTTTTTAATTTTTTTTTATAATTTAGCGACGTTTACCGACGTTTAGCGACGCAGCTAAACATCGATAGACGTCGGTAAATCACCAGGTATACCGACGCTTACCGACGTACGGTGGTGTCGGTAAACGTCGATAAACGTCGCTAAATGTCCCAGTAATTCCCTCGCCTACAGAGTCGATAAACGTCGATAAAAACTAGACATACGTCGCTAACTGTTGCAGGATTCATCGACGTTGGCCGACGTTTGAGACGTCGTCATATTTCCGACGGGGCGTCGGTGAATGTCGATAAATGTACCAGGATTACCACGTTTAATTACGTCGGTAAGCATCGGGAAGAGCGACGATTACCGACGTTTTGCCTGTTGGCGACATGGCTTTCCGCGACCACAAAAAAATGTCGCTAAATACGTCGATAAACAGTTTTAGCGATTTTTTTGTCATTTTAGAGACGTTTTCTGGCATCGCTAATATGACTTATTCTGGTATTGTATAGTAATTCCAAAATGGTTATAAGTAATTATTTATGCAATTTCTTTTAAAATATCATATCACGACCGTGACTAACCGTATTTCCATTTCCTTTGCGATTTCGAACTTCTATATTGACCCTAACCAATCGGACTATCCGGGACGCAATGGTATTATTGGCTTCACCAGCTAAGGACCCCAGGCAAGTGTACTTTCTGATTGCTTTCGATTCATAGTAGTTTCTATTTCATGTTTATACATATGCTCTCTTGGTTGAGGACACGTTGTCACACGGATTAGTATCATAGATTTGTTAATACTTCGTGACTGTCATTTACATGATTACCATGCTTGCGACTTGATTCCATGAGCACTAGCTGGGTAGAGAAATATCTTAGTAGACATGTGGACTACCCAGAAACATCCCCAATATGTCTGTTCTTGTCTGATAGCAGTCACACAATTCACGTGCTGGGTGCCGGATTTACCCCTTAGTCGTTCACATATCGAACAAGATCTTTCAAAACACATAGATAGTTGCCTTTTATTTGTTTTTCCTTGTTGTTCACCACTTGCCATGACATCCTAGTTACATGTTTTCTCCAGTTGATACATCTTGTTGTAGAGTTATCTACTTGTTTTCTAGACATGCTATGATATCAGTTACTATCTAGTTTTATTTCACATATGTTATTTTTATGTCTTGTGAATTCTATTATGTTTTCGATTTGCCGTCGGTTTGTGTGCTTGTTCCATTCTTGACTGAAAACCAATATTTTTTAGGATAGTCGCGGCTTCTTTAGCATTGGGAGACATGGGTGTACTTGCAGGTCAAAAACCTAGAAGTTAGTTAGCATAAATTTGTTGTAAAAGGTTTTGTGAGACTTTGTAATTTTCCTTACAAATATAAATGTTATAATCAATTTAGAAATGTGAATGAGCAATAAATGTTATATTTATGTGATTATGAGCATCATGGCCTTGACAGCGTTCTACCGCCGACTCTGCGACGTAGGCTGGCTTGGACACGTACGCGTATTCCGAAAAGTGGGTGCGGGTCGTGACAGTTTTAATAAGGTATTTATGTCAAATCCATACGGAATAGGATGGGGGGCAAGTTTTTACGTGAGGAAAAGGTCTTGAGAAAGATTTAAACCTGGTTTTGTAGGATTTGGAGGAGATTTGCTAGTTTAAATCAAAGGTGTATCTCAAAAAGATTTGATTGGGTCCAAATTAGGAAAGTAGTTATAGAGTTTGTTTTAAATATAGATTTAATTAATGTGGCTACACATTAATTCATAAAAATTAGTATAAAATATGTCTAATAGGTTAGGGTATCCTAGAATAGGCTCTACGAACCCAACTTGGACTAGTTTTGGGTCGGTGGAATTATTTAGATCGATTTGAGTCCAATAAGTCTATAATTGAGTCTTGTGTGCCATTTAAAAATAAATAGTACATGAAAACTCGATTGAGTGGCACACCATTGACATGTCTGTAGTAGGCTCAAAATAGGTCAAAATTATATATCGGGTGGAAAAGTTTGGATCGGATTTGGGCCTCAAATCGGAATTGGAAAAATACATCAAAATTACGGCAAAGAATGACTATTTTGACCCAAAAATTATGCAAGAAATATGTAGTACAAAAGAACATGTTTGAGTGGAAAATAATATACCAAAATAAAGGTGCTCCTTTAGAACATGAATATGGAACTTGTTTCAAGGAATTGATCAATGTTCTGCTTCAAAAATTAAAGCTACGACAAAGTGCCTATATAGCCATAATTAAAAATAAAATATGGTTTAGTATATAAAAATTATATAAAAACATAAATAAATCCCAAAAAATTATAGGGCTTACACGGACTGAAACAAGCTTCTCGTTAATGGTACTTCAAATTTTACCAAGTGATTCTCTCTTTTGGTTTTGAGATAAACATTGTTGAAGATTGTGTGTATCACAAGTTCAGTGGAAGTAGACATATTTTTTTGGTTTTGTATCTCGATTAACGTACTTAATGCAAATCTAGTGACACATGTCACTAAAGGAGACAAGTTCAGTCTCAATTAGTACCCTAAGAATAGTCTTAAAACCTTAAAACATGTAATAGAATCCTTGTTCAACAGTTGTAAGGAGTTTGATGTATGCTTAAGTGTTTACATGTCCAGATATTGCGTACACAGTTGGAATGTTAGAAAAATATTTAAGCAACTCTGGGATAGATCATTGGATAGCAGCCAAACGAGTTACTTAAGTAATTTATAGAGAACAAATGATTATATGCTCTTTATAGGAGACCGAATAATTTGGAGATCATAAGGTATTCCGACTCTGATTTTACTGGATGTTAAGACAACAGAAGATCAATATTAGGTTATGTTTACATGTTGGCTGGTGAAAATATATCTTGAAAGAGTGTCAAACAGACACTTGTAGCATCTTCCAACATCTAAGTAAAGTTTACAACTTGCTGTGAGGCATCCAATCAAGGAATATGGTTGCAGAATTTTGTCCCAAGGTTGCACCTACAGGAGAGTGTTGAAGACCACTCAAATTATAGTGTGACAATAAATCAGCAGTATTCTATTACAATAACAATAGGAGCTCGTATAAGTCAAAGTATATTAACATAAAGTTCATAGTTGTGAAGAAAAGAATTCAGAATAGTCAAGTGTCCATTTAACACATTAGGACAAAGTCCATGTTAGCAGATCCGCTCACAATATTGTTATCACTCAATGTCTTTCATCAGCACACTGCTCGTATGGGTGTTATCTTATTTAAGGATATGGCAATATAGTGAGAGTTTGTATTTTATGTACTTTGGTACTATATATTTGGATTTGGACACATTTACATAGTCAAGTATTTTGTATATTTTTCTGATCAGATATATATGAAAAAATCAGTTTATTTTGTTTTCACTATGTTAAAGTATTGATCTCATTAAAGTAAAGGATGACCAGTTGAAAATAGACATGTGTTGATCACATTGTGTGTAATTTTTATGCTACGCATCCAAGATTGATCTATGTCATTTAACTATACTAGTATATGTGATGGTTTAGTTACGCTAAATATGATAAAGACCACTTTGATCCCATGTTGATATAGTTATTGGACGAGATTGTCTGAATATACCCTAAGAATAAGATAGCAATTTTTGAGCTCATTAAGGTTAACACATTTGTAAGGTTACATATGTGGCCCAATGGAAGATTGTTGGAGTTATCCAATAATTAGGGGCTCAAATATAAAATTAAATATGTTGTGTTATCTAAATAATTAAGCCAAAATAAAGTGGTCTAATTGAAAATAGACTTGAGGGTGTAATTGTCATGGAATAATGTGTAGATACCGGAGATCTAATTTGATGAGAGGTATATATATATATATATATATATATATACCTCTCATCAAATTAGATCTCCGGTATATATATATATATATATATATATATATATATTTTTTGATGAGAGGTATATATATATATATATTTTATATATATATATATATTTTATATATATATATATATATATATATATATATATATATATATATATATATATATATATATATATATATATATATATATATATATTTTATATATCTAATTTGATGAGAGGTATATATATATATATATATATATATATATATATATATATATATATATATATATATATATATATATATATATAAAATATATATATATAATATATATATATATATATATATATATATATTATATATATTATATATATATATATATATATATATATATATATATATATATAGTCCCCAACTTATACGGCCATAAGAGAGAAGATTTCTCTTTTCACTTATGTATCCCCATCAACAGAGAGAGGAACAAAGAATACATCTTTGTTATTAAGGATCGTAGTAAGTTGGAAGATCGAACTGCATAAAAAGACGCTCGCTACAAGATCCATCAAGCCAAGCAATGGATTGATGTACACTTTTGCAATTAATTTATTTGTCATTTTTATCTCATGAATCAACGGGTTAAATTTCTAACAGATTGTTGTCATCACTCATTGTTATCTCATCATTATATTGTTTTGACTGTCACAATATTGATTTTATTACTTGTTTCTTCTATAGTTATCCATGATAGTATTTATTGTTTAGCATACTTATTAATGTTTACTATGCTCAGTCATGACCAAAGATTATTAAACTTTTACAGCTTTAGAGGAAGATCTGTACCCAACATATTACGGCCTTCCTAAGGTAAGATAGGTGAGGATGTGGAGGAGTTAGACATCATTCCAAATAGGGATATTTAGCTATTTTGAATTGTTAGTTGTTTTATTTTTATTTAGTGGGTTTGTTCATGATACATATATAATAGTGGATTTGTTATTATCTAGGGCCTATGGTTCCTTTGAACTATATGGTAGGGGTGAGCATTATTCGGTTTTGGACCGAAAATCGAACCGAACCGAACCGAATAAGGAATTCGGTTCGGTTTTAAAAAAAATCGGTTCGGTTTCGGTTTTGAAAATACTAAATTTTCTTATTCGGTTTCGGTTTCGGTTTTGGGATTCGGTTTCGGTCCAAAACCGAAAACCGAATAAGAAAATTTAGTTTATATATATATATATATATATATATATATATATATATATATATATATATATATATATGTGTGTGTGTGTGTGTGTGTGTGTGTGTGTGTGTGTGTGTGTGTGTGTGTGTGTGTGTGTGTGTGTGTGTGTTAATTATAGGTATATACTAAATATATATAGGTATATGTTATAGGTATATACTGAATATATCTAGGTATATTTAGTTATTATATATATTAACAAAAAAAAAAAAACCGAATAAACCGAACACCGAACCGATTTAATTCGGTTCGGTTCGGTTCGGTTATTGACCAATTCGGTTCGGTTTCGGTTTTGCTTATTCGGTTTCGGTCCAATCGGTTTTTGCTTATTCGGTTCGGTTTGAACCGAATAAACCGAATGCACATTATATTATATTTTAGTTATGGTTTCGTATCTATTCTCTCTTCCTATCTATTTGTATTGTGAATGAGTTACATATATGTTAGTATATCCTGTGTAGAGATTATTTATGTTATTGAAATTATACAAATGTTACTGCGAGAGTATAGACAGCATAATACTGCCGACACTATGACGTATGCTAGATTTGGCTACGCACTCGTACCCAATTATTTGGGAGTCGATTGTGATAATACCCTATTTGTATAGATACAACCATGATCGTATTACAGGAAGCTGGTGTATATCATAATTTATAGCTAGACAAGTCATACCCCCGGCCTGTTCTCCATATTTTGGTACTAGGGCGTAACAGACACATCTCTTAAATGTTGAGTCCATTTTTTCGAACGAACGCAATCTTGAACCCCAACACAGACTTCAAAAATTTCTAATAGCATCATGCTTCTCTTCTTAGTTAGCATTCTTGAACTTGCACTAAAACAAAATTTTAATACTATCACGGACACCAGGACCATCATAAGATCATGTGTCAAAGTAGAAAATATATGTTTTTTATGTGTTTTCCACCACTCCATAATTGAAAAAATATGTTCCATAACCGTCATTATCTTTATCGTAGGAGTTCAAATACAACGAAAAATTTGGAAGGGAAAAATTTTTTGTTTCTTTCTTTTTAGTATACTCTTAGCATAAGATAACTTAGAACTTAAAGTTGCTACTACCTTGAACTATTGAATCGATCGATTCGTCATAACATTTTTTTCATATAAACTAATTAGAACATCTACGCATTCTTTAATTTATGTTTTTACTACATACCTCAATGTTCATATTTTTTAAAATCATCTAACAACATATTTACCCCCATCCATTTTTATTTAGGATCCAAAACTACGGTCAAACAATATAAAAGAGGAGTATCAGACATTTTTTTGTCAATTTTGCTTCCATTTATTAACGATGTAGTCAAAACGAGGAACACATCTATACTTTGTAAACAAATAAAAATATTAATAATCTTTGTAAACTAAAAGAGAAGTTGGATAATAAACTCTGAATAAAATACATGTAACATTGTAAAGCAATTCTAAAAAAATAAAAATTGAAGTAGCAACTAATCAATCATTCTCAGTTAATTGGTAATCACTACTTGAATTTGTATTATTATAGTGTGTAATAACATATTTATATTTAATACAAAAACTATATTTATATTTAATATACATTACTTGAGTTTCAAATAGGTAGAGCTCCATCTATGTATGTGATACATCCTTAATAATCTCCTAGATTTTAAATCATATTGTGTATGTAACATTTTAAATTATTGTTGTCTACTTGGTGAAGTGGTCAAATTAATTAGACATCTTTTAATATTGTATAAATTCAAGACATTCGTGTGCAATTAAATTAACAATATGACAAGACACCCTATATGAAAAAATCGTCCTTCTAATAGGCATAATTTATGATTTAAAAAAAATTAATATAAAAATTATTTTTACTAGCATTATCGAAAGAAATTAAAAAAATTATTATGAATATTATATTCACATTAAACATGTAAGATAGATCCGCATATTGCACTTCCATTGTTGGGACATTCCAACCGCCTTAACAAAGAACTCGATTTTGTAAAAGTAATTTGCATCTTTGTGATACAAAGAAAAGGATAATTTTGTCTACTAGTCAATATATCCAAAATTACAGAAAATTTACTAATATTTGCAAAAGCTTTTTCAAAACTTATTTCTCTTTTTCAAATAATTTAACAGCTTCCGCTCTAGTAGAAGATCTAAAAAGTTTGTAATAAGAATTTAATGTACTTGCATAGTAATGATAATCTTCACTCTCACTAAATGTGAAAGATTATTCACTACAATAATATAATTTATTAAGTTAGTTTTGTTACGAATAGACGAATAATTAAATGATCCTAATGAAGATCCTTGAGCATATATGCTTAATTGTGTTTGTCTGGCGTCAATTGTGACCTTACCATAACAACTTTTCAAATGTTTTTTTAAACTACGTGTACCTTCAATTTTTTTGCATTTATTATATTGTGCAGCTTTTGTTATTGGTTTATGTGTATTGAGATCTAAGATCTATCTTTCTTATCATTTGTGATATATATTTAGTAAAATAATCCAAATAAATTGTTCTTGTTCTACTTTAAAAAAAACTATTAATACTTTGAATTTCGGGATGTGGCATTTGTATTGGTGATTGTTCGTTTTTTAAGGATTGACATAATAATTACTATCAAATTATTATAAACATTGTAATAATGATCTGAAAGGCTAATAAAGTTTCGGTTAAAACTAGTACAAGCATTAGATCCATACTATAATTTTTGTAAAAAAAAGTTGTAATAAAAAGATTAATCAATTTAAATATCAAAATGACTACTTATATAATATAATATAAAAATAATTAAACCTAAACTTGATTTTCTTCAAAGCATAATATAGAAGTATTGCAGCTTGGTGGTGGTCGATTAGGTTGAAGCCTCAAAATTCCGATTCTTCGCACTCTTGTAAATTTTAGCGCTTCAGTCTCTAGAAAGTAGAAAGTAAATTTACCGAACAAAATACGAGATTAATTGGAAGAATTAGAAGGGAGGAAAATTTTGTTGCGGTCGATTTGGATGAATTAATTCATATTTATAGGAATTATTTGGATAACAAATGACAACAAATATATAGTTGTTATAGGAATATTATAATATTTTAAAAAATGACCAAAATATTCATGATCAACATTCATAAACGGCTAAATTATAAGAATATTTTGGTAAAATTATTTTCTAAAAAGACCAAACTGGCCTTATATGCTTATATAATGGTTCATAAACGGCTACATTATGAGAAAATTTTGGTTAAATTATTTTCTAGATAGACCAAATTGTTCTTATATAATGGTTGTTGAAGGGTATTTGACTGAAACCCAACCAGACCTGTTTGGACGACCTCCACCCGAAAAATTGGTACGCCGCGATGGCCGTGGACGTTGATTCGATCGGGCCGGATTTCAGACCGCCCAGTCCACTTCACATCATACTGGTCTGCTGTGCCCTATTCTTGGACCCTTTTTCACATTGTAGCTGATATTAAAGAAGTCCAATATCTGAACATATACATTCAACAATATCATGGAACAGAAGTCCAAGCTCTCTAGCCTAGTGGCAGTGGAGCGGACATCCGTTGGGACCGGCAAGGTTCGAGCCTCCCAATCGTGTGTGTGAAATTTCAAAAAAAATATATATATCATGCTACAGAAACAAAGTAGGTTAGAGGAAACACAGTACATAGTCTGCCAATGTTAATCATGGGGAAAAATATTGTCCTAGGCTGGGGTTTGAACATTATTCAGTTTTGGATCGAAAATTGAACCGAACCGAATGGAAGATTCAGTTTAAAAAGTTTGGTTCAATTTCGATTTTGAAAATACTAAATTTTTTTATTCGGTTTCAGATTTCGCTTATTCGGTTATGGGTCATTTCGGTTGGATTTCGGTTTTACTTATTCGAATTTCGGTCAATAATGCTCACCCCTATCCTACTCACCCCTATCCTAGACTACTTGGAAAGCCCAATTTATGAGTCCAAACTAAGCTTGCATTGCCACAAGACCTTTAAATCATCATTCAGACCTCTCAAAGCCCAATATTTAGGTATACATATAAACTACAAACAAGCAGAGGTGCATGCATATTTGGTTAAGAAACAGCACAGCCTACTTTGATCCATATCACCTATCCAATATAAAAAACTAACATATGAAAAAAAATGTTAAAAGTGAAATACATTAGGATATGTTTATAACATTTCTCCTTCGCTGATGAAAAAAGGAAAAGAAAAAAAAACATTAGTAGCCTGAAGAACCCTCTAGGGGGGCACAAGACAGTTCTAGATACTATGATATTTGCCATTACACTGATGGGAAGAACTTGTTGAGATTAAATGGCAAGGAATAGAACTCTTCGCTTCTGGTGTCTGTCTTGAAAGACCGGAATTTGTCCCACCAGTGATATCCTCTGTCCTTCCTCGTCGTGTTGTCATGCCTATGGAGAGTATTGTCCAAGAAGAAAGCAACAAAGCCCGCGACAAAAGGTTCAGAGGAGAATATAATGTTGACGATATCATTGAACTGCGAGGAGAATTAGACTCTTAGTACAGTAACAATACTAGGTGCTGCTCAGGATTTGCAGTGGAATGTTATCATACCCATCTTGCTCCAGTGTGAACTGGACCGTAACCAGCAACAGAAGTGTACTCATTGAAGTATTGTGGTACCGATAAGCCCATGAAAAGTGAAAACCCTAAGATAAACTTTGTCCTGAAGCTATTCAGGTTGCAGAACTGCAGGAAACTGAGACCTACAGAACCTGTCCATGTAGAAAACTTAAAATCATTATGAGAACAATTTTTATTACGTAAGTGACAATGAATTAATCAGGAACACTAACACATACCAACATATGCGAAGAAAAGGCAATACAGGGCTGCAAAAATAGGTGCTGGTATGGATGCAAAAATTGCTCCAAATTTTCCTGAAATGTCGAACAAGATTTTTCTTTTAAAGTCAATTGTCGTGGAGACTAGCTATTACGTCATGATAAACAATTGGGATAATGCAAAACATCTTATACTCTAATTTGGTGGATAAGGCTGCAAGCATGCAAGATAAACGAATAGAAATCACATTGCTAAAATAATACTGTAGAAGTTTTCGTATCTCTAGCATTTGAGCATCATGGACTATAAAATTCTCTGTTTCCGAGCCATGGCAGTAGCCTGATTTCACCCAGGCACCGATTACTATAAGGCACTGCTGCTCGCTCTGTGTCTAGTATTATTTCAAGGATGTCACTGATGACAATAAATCAGCAAAGCCCGGATCCATTATACTACCGAACAAGAAATTTTCATACCATACGACAAATCATTGAATTGTGAAACATTTCTGAGGAACAAGACGTAGAATGATAAAGACATACCAAGAACGGAAAAGAAGATCATAAATCCAGCAGATATCTGCACAACTCTTCTGCTGCCTACACGTGTCAGGGCTAACAAACCAGCATTCTCTCTGTCGAAGTGCAAAGAGAAAAATTCTGACTAAAAAAAGAATCCCTCATAATTATTATTGCATATAGTGAAGTATATGTTATCCTTGTTAGTCTTACACAGATACAGTTGACCCACTTGCTGTCCCGAATAATCCATCCAACAAGATACCGATACCCTGGAATCACTTACTAGTTAGGATTTGTCAAAGCTCCGAACTGGATACAATTAAAACGATAATATTGTATATTAGAAGAAATCGAACACAATACCTGCCACCCAATGCCACGGCTGAGAACTGATGGAGGCATCGGTGTGGCACTTGCATATCTTGAAACTGCAATAAAGGTGCCAGTCGACTGCAGCATGAGTAAATAAGCTGGTTAGTACAGTTTAAGCGATAGCCTAGAAAAAATTGGTATTTTAGATTTTATGCAGGGACAAGAACAACTACCTCTACTAGACCAACAAAAGCAGCAGCCATCATAGCAAAAGCTTCACCAGCATCAAATGTTGGAGCACCCCATTGGAAAGGATATGGAACTCTTATCCTACAAAAAAGTCATGACAGTAAAACCTTAATCAGCAACACCGTTAACTAGTGGCTTTGATCTAGCAAACCACTCCAATTTACATAGCAATTTAGATGGGCAAGCGACCAAACTAACCAAGGAGCTCCACCAACAAGTCCAGAACGATCAGTACGGCAATGCAATTGTGTCTTTGGTGCTGCATGCCTATATGCCCCACCAATTGTGAGGAAATATGCATAAAGCCACACAATCGCTACTGAAAATATAACAGCAAATCGATCGAAGACAGGCTTGTCCGAGCGAATTGCATGAGGTATGTACTGTGAGGACAAGATAAGCATGTTATTTAGTTATGGTAGATAACTCAAAAAAGTTAGTCCAATGTTTCTATGCCTCGCACTGGTACCTGTGAAAATATGATCAGCAAAATGATCTGTGGGAGCCCAATCTCAATACATTTGGCAACCTGGGCACGCATCACATGTTGTCAACAATTGGCAATTAACTATAGAACAGAATTATATGACACTTTATTTCTAGAGTAAAATAATATTCCTCAAAGGATAAAAATGGAAGCAATCGTGTGGTAATTCTAAACCTATCTAGAAAATTTAATATCAAGTGCTCACCCCAGGGAAACCGAACTCATAAAGTCCGAACCCAGATAAAGCTACCAAAGGAACTGCTGAGAGTGGACTCAAGAATCTGGTGTTTAAAAGAACAATCATAAACGAAAATGAAAAGATAGGATCAGACTAATATGAAATCAGTAGTATGCCATACTGTGGCATAAAGAATAAAAATGATATAATTATGCACTAACCTTGTCACATTGCGCCAGAGGCCACTAAAACCAACAATAATTTGAAGTGTCGAGGCCACGATAAGTGCACCCTGGGTTCCTCGCATTGTGCGCAGGAATTTCTGATTGCCAACGAAATATTCGAGTCAAATTATGAACAGAGAGGAAGAGAAAGTAGACAGCTAATAATTATCGATAAGCACCTCATGAGGATCCACGATGTTACTATAGCGTCCAGCCAGAATGATGGATATTGTGGGCACAACAAAAGTATATGAACCTCCAATCACAGCCGGCAAGCGAGTCCCGAAGAAGGATTGGAAGAGCGTGTTCAAACCGGCAACAAAGAGTAGGGTCTGAACTACTCTGGCTTTCTCGTCCTAGGAGTATTTACAGGAATTATACATCTAGAGCGTCATACCTGGGGGTAAATTACGCAACAAAATGACGACAGCCGCAGAAATAATCAAAGACTTTTACTTACATTCCCTCCACCCATCTGAGGGACGAGAGCGGTGGGGATGATAACCGTGGTCCCAAGCATGACAAGGTAATGCTGGAAACCAAGAAGGATGGCCTCCGCTGCATGACGAGCAATCCGGAAAAGATATTGAGATTGATTACCATGTTGACGGTTAAACTAATTTGGCAAAATAATAAAATTGGGAAGAAAAAAAAAAAGGATGCACATTAATCTCAAATTTAGCAAATATCTGTCGGAAAAAAATTGCATAATGGTTAAAACAATCATCAAGAGTATCCTCACGAACTAATAGTTAATAATGCATCAAAATTTGTAATTAAAAACAATTATAATGATAAGAGAGACATTTGCAACAACAACAACAAAGTTGAGAATGCATCCCAGATAATGCATGTAATTACCGACAGATTGATCCAAACATTGGGCAAGTGATACAAAATGAAAACACCCAAAATAAGAATGAAAAATATCTACAACCACTAATTGTGTCAGAGTCACAGATGTACATGAACTTGTTACTCAAATTAAATAAATGGTCAGAACAGGACTGGATGTTTTAACATTGGTTTACCAAATATATGTAGGGTTGCAAGCAGAAATGGCACCTAGCAAATTATAGAGCAATGGAAGAAGGGGAAAAATAAGTTTATATATTGTAAGACATGGAAATAATCTTACGCCATGGGGGAGGGCTGGTGATGCAGTAGGAGACATTGGGCAACTGGTCCTTCACTGGGTGAGGCTGCAGCTCATCAGCCTTGGGCGCAGGGGCTGCTCCACCTCCAGCCATAACTCACTCAGCACAGCACACTCACCTAATCAGTACAAGAAGAAGAAGAAGAAGAGGGCAGCAGATCAAGAGTGAGTGAATGAATCAGATGGGTAAAGGTAGGGGAAGAAGGGAGGAAAAGAACAAAGAGAAAGAAAAGAATCTTCTGCAGAGACACACACCACACCCCCCTCTCTCTACTATCTATCTTTCTGAGTTGGCTTCAACACCAAGGAAAGGAGAGAGAGAGAGAGAGAGAGAGATAGGTGTAAAAGATGTGGAGAAGAGGAACACTTTATTACCAACTTTCTTTTCTTCTCTCTCCTTCAAAGAGGGCAGGGGAAGAACAGAATGCCAGTGTTTTCCTACACTTCTGCACTTTCTCAGCAGTTGCTTTGCTCCAGTTACTGCTTACCAATTAGTAAGGGGTGTTGCCTTTTTTTCACATACCTCTCCTAACTTCTGATATTTACTTGCAAGTCTTATACCTATATATTTACCTATTAAGAACAAATTGTATTAAGTATCCCCATATTTTAATTTATTACAGAAATTATATCTACTTTGAAATCAATTACACGGACCATTTCTATATTTTATGTTCTCTATAAAAGTTTATTGGCTAAATTACAACTTGATATCCTCAAATATTTTAGCTTTTTAACTTGATACCCTCAACTTTGATAGACGTCAACTTGGTATCCTAAAAATTAAAAAATTTATATTAGCCTCGTCCCTCCCTCCACCCTCTTCCTTCCGGTGGCTGCACTCCTACAGCCTCCCTAGCGTTGCGCCCCCAACCCCGTCCCCCTCTCCCTCCGCCAGCGCGTGGCGGAGAAAGGGCGAGACTTGGAGGTGCGACACGGGAGAGGGGGAAGGCACGGGGTGGTGCAACCGTCGAAGGGGGTGGGGTACAATCGTCGGGGGATGGAGGAGAGAGAGGAGGGGGCAGGGTTAATTTGGTTATTTTTAAATTTTATGGTATGAAGTTGACATTTATCAAAGTTGAGTATATCAAATTATAGGCTTAATTGCACTTTGCTACCCTCAACTATTCCGTTTTTTCAACTTGATACCCTAAACTTTTTTTTGTAACAAGTTGATACCTCAACTACTATTTTTTTTCAACTTGATACCTAATTTTTCAAAAAACCCCAAAATGCCCTTATCCCTTCCCTCTTCCCTTCTCCCCTCCCCCCCCCCCTCCCCCACTCCGGCCACCCCCACCCTCCCGCTCCGCCTCCCATCCGGCCACCCCCCTCTCCCACGCCGGCCAACCCCCCCTCCCGCTTCAGGCGCCACCGTCGCGGCGGCGGCTGCGGCTGCTGCTGCTACGGTGGCTGCTGCGGCGGCTACTGCTGCTGCGACGGCGACTGCTGCTGGCGCGGTGGCCGGCGGCGGTGGGGGTAGGGGGGGTGGCTGCACGCGGGAGAGGTGGGTGGCCGGAGGGGAGGCGGAGCGGGAGGGAGGGGGTAGCCGGAGTGGGGGAGGGGGGGTTTTGGGGAGGGAAGTAATTTTAAGGTTTGAGCAGGGGTATTTTCGTCCCAAAATTTTTTTGGGTATCAACTTGTTACAAAAAAAAGTTTAGGGTATCAAGTTGAAAAAGCGGAATAGTTGAGGGTAGCAAAGTACAATTAAGCCCAAATTATAATTTAGCCAACTTTATATCACAGGTCGTCCCTATATTTTATAAATTTTATAAAAAAGAGAATGATTATTATAATTATTTTTGGAATATGAATAATTTTTGTAATACTTATGAAACATAGGAGGGTCGCAACATTTAGTTTTTTGCGTAATGTGTTATATTTTCATTCCCTTTCAGAGTCTATATAAATAAAAAAAATAGATGACGGTCATCGTAAAATATTATAATTTTTTACATTATACATATTAAAAATTTTATTAGTACCAAAGTGTTGCATAGTTTCCTCTCAGATATTATTAGGGATTTTTTGACTTTCATCCCACTTGCTAATATGAATTTGTACTTATATCCCTCTTTTTAATTTTTTTAGACTTACATCCCACTTTTCGTCACGAAAAATATTCATTTTGTCACAAAAAGTATTTGTTTTATTACGAAAAATATTTTTAGTGACGAAAAGTGGGATGTAATTCTAAAAAAATAAAAAGTGAGATGTAAGTACAAAGTCATATTAATAAGTAGGATGAAATTCAAAAAAATCCCATATTATTAAAAGGGAAATAGAAGGAATTGTTAAATCGTTATTTGTAAGTGACATTATATCAATATCCACCTGATGTGTCAAATGAGTTAGAATGGACTATTACAACAGAGAGAAGAAAAAAAAAGCTTTTAAAACAGTCACTTTTTTTTAATGTTGTTAGAAAAAATAAAGTAGCTTTCAAAAAATAAGCAGAAATAAAAATAATAAAAATATATTATAATGCAAAGAAAACCTAAAATAATAAAATATTAATTAATGATAAGAACTTGTCAAAATGATAAAAATATACCTTGTTATGTTGTTTAAAACAAATAAACACTCACATTTTTTCTTTTCTTCATATTCCTGTGTTGTGGGAGTTGCTTGAAAACAACAGAACTTAAGGGACATATATAAATCTGATAGATATAATGGACTTGTGCAAAAATTCCTTTTTTAAACAAGACTCGGAAAAGAAAAGGAAAAAAAAAAAAAAAGTGCGACCGACAGAGAAATGTGTGTTGGGAAGTGTGATTGAAGAACAGCTGGCAAAAGAAAGTGGAAAAAAAACAACAAGGAGGGGTTTACTGTAAAATTGTGAGTGAGAAGTGGCAATTTAATATGGTTTTGACTGTTTTTGTACTCTTTCTTTCTCTGACAATAACTCATCACTCGTGCCTCTCTCCATCAGGTAAACAAAGCAGTACCTAAACACCGTATTTTTTGTGGGCATTGGATTTGTGTGAAAAAAAAAAGGGGTTGTTATAAGGCAAAAGCTCAAACACACGGAGACGAAACTTTTTCGTATATTATCAATCACTCAAGTGTACATTTACAAACTATTCTAACCTCTCTTTATATAGGAAGAGAGGTTGGGGGTTATGAAGAAATGAAGGGCCAAAGGTCATGTAGGTTACAAGAAGATGAAGGTGTAGAGACATATGAGTTACAACACTCCCCCCTGGCTCTCCAGAAATTCTGCTTGTAAACATCTCTGAGTTTCTTCGTCTGTCTGTAGCTTGTATTTTACAATTTATTCTTCTCGTTTCCACCGTGGATTTGGTCCACGGAGAGCGAAAATCTAAATCATGATCCCCCCTCTGCACATAGTGATATGTTATAAGGCAAAAGCTCAAACACACGGAGACGAAGCTTTCTCGTATATTATCAATCACTCAAGTGTACATTTACAAGCTATTCTAACCTCTCTTTATATAGGAAGAGAGGTTGGGGGTTATGAAGAAATGAAGGGCCAAAGGTCATATAGGTTACAAGAAGATGAAGGTGTAGAGACATATGAGTTACAACAGGGGTTATTTTGTATAAGGGTACCAAGTTTTTGATATAATTAGACTTTGGGTACTGAATTTGTTCGTTTTAGAGTTTGGGCACTCGAACTTTTTTAGTAACACATTTTAGTGACAAAAGTGACTTTCAGTGACGAAATAAGACTTTTAACGACGAATGTTCGTCACTAAAATGTGTCACTAAAAAGTTACAGTACCCAAAGTCTAAAACGGACAAACCCAGTACCCAAAGTCTAATTATATCAAAAACTTGGTACCCTTATACAAAATAACCCAAAAAAAAAGACCGTTTATAGTTTTGGAGGTTATTGAAAACATATATACTGTTAAGTATTATATTAGAATTATAAGTTACTGGATTTTAATATTACATTGTTTAAAATAATAGGAGAGTAGGATCGTCTTAAGCCATTTGAAGGTTCTAGGAAAAGAGCTTTGCTATGCCTACAACCAAATTTTACAACCCCCTACAATCGGACACGTGTCGGACTTCGATTGGAGGAGGAGAAGAAATGGTGGGGCCGGATGGAGCCCATGTAGCAGGGGGGTGAGAGTGGTGGTGGGACCCGGTGGGACCCATGTGTAAGGGGTGGGAGAGAGTAGTTGTAAGAAGGTTGTAAGAATTTGGTAGTAAACTTAGCATTTTCCCTAGGAAAAAGTCCAAAGATAGATCCTTTCTGAAAATTTAAACATAATTAAATTATATAATTTAATTATATTGATATATATGCAAATCCTTATCCTTGATACAGACTTGAGACCGGTAGTATATCGCTATAAACGTTACATAGTCGAATTTAAAATCTTTTTTTAATTAATAATTTTTAGAATTTGAATAAGAAGCAATTGTACATACATATTTGTATTAATTATGTAGTACATAAAGATGAAGAGACCAAATCTTTTTCTGAAGGAGGAGACGAAGAGGCGACAAGAGTTATTGTTTATTTTCCAAATTTTGATAGACTTAATTAAGTTTAATTTTTTTACAAATAGTCAAGCAGTTGTTTCCTTTTTCAGCCAGACTTTGCTTACAAATATGTATATTACATACATATCTATATACTAGTATCTAGTATTTTGGGTCCCCTGAAAAAGTAGGGCCCTAGGCGGCTGCTTCCTTTGCCTAAAGGGTTGTATGCTAAGATGAGTCTGGGCCTTGTATGGATCATAGGTTTAGGTAGAAGTTTAATTGGGTTTGCTAAATTATGTGGCCTCTCTTGTGGGCTAGCTTAATGAGCTGAAAGCTCATATATGAAGATGGCTTTCCCATGAGTATAAACTTAGGTTCCTTATAAAGGCACTTCATTTTTTGATCAGGACTAGCCCATTTTAAACTTTGTATTATTTACAAGTTTGCCATTAAAAAAATTGATCAGGGCTATCCCACTCTTTGGTATAAGTCACTAGTGCAAACAAGGACTGCCCAAATTTTTGGCAGCCCTACATACAGTAAGGACTGCCAGAAAAATGGGCAGTCCTTTGTTTCACATGCTGTGACTTAGGACTGCCCAGTTTTCTGGCAGTCTGTAATGTCTGTGGTTCGTATTACGTATTTTGGAATACGTGTACGTATTTTATCTTGTATTGCATGATTCCTTGCTTAGTTTTCTTCATGGCTTGGTTTATTCTTGGGTTGGTTCGGCTTGGCTCGGTTTGCTTTGGTTCATTACGAACCAAGGGTGAACCCCCTACCTACCACCACCACTACCATTTATTAACCCCACTTCCTTCTCTCTCTTCATTACTCTTCTTCTTTCCTCCATTACTTCTTCACCTACCAGAGAGAGGGAGAGAGAGGTCTAGGCAAGTGCAACTTGCTTCATGGAGGAACTCCAATTTTATTACTTCATTCCCTTCCTTACAGCATTTTAACTTACTTAGTACTTGGCATTTCCACTTTCCATGGCTAGATTCTTGTAGATCTAAGTTTACTTTATTTTCGGAATTCTTGGGTTTTGATCTACTTAATCTTGTTACTTCTAAGTTTTGATGGTTCCATGTTGTAGAGAATTTTATTCTGCCCCGTTTTGACCTATGGAAGTTCAGATTTGGACTCCGGATGAAGGCTTTATGTAGCTTGGCAGCCATGGCTTCATGGTGTACTGCTTCTCGAAAATTTGGAGAAGAAGCACAGTCCCGAGCCGCATGGCAGCACTTGACTGCATGAACATCCATGCGACAAGTCTCTTCCAGCCGCAAGGCGCATTACACTTCCAGCCGCTTATGCTCACTGTTCCAACCGTATGCACCATTGCCTGGACTTGACCGCATGACAAGTTCATGCGGCAAGTATTCCTTCCAGCCGCATGTAGTCCTTCTTACTTAAACCGCATGACTGAGCTTCCCAGTCCTGCCGCATGAGAAGTTCATTTCCAGCCGCATAAAATTCCTTTATTCCCTGGCCGCATGGGACTCGACTCGATTCAGCCGCATGAACCCGAGTCCGTTCCAGCCGCATGAGAGCCTTTCCCTTTTAGCCGCATGCGCCTGACCCTATTCAGCCGCATGGATTGTTCTCTTCCCAGCCGCATGAGATCACTCCTGGCCGCATAGGGCATTATGACTTCTGAGCCGCATATGCATTGCTCCCCGCAGTCGCATGGACCTATGTCCCCGTCTGCCGTATATGCACAGCTTCTCCGCCCGCCGCATGAGACTGAGCCTAGCTTCCTGGCCGCATGGATTCCAGCAACCCAGCCGCATGCGCTTGAGCTTCCTTCTAGTCCTGAGCCGCGTGCCTACTTCATGTTGAACCCGAACTCTTGGGCCGCATGAACCCTCTTGAGTTGACCGCATGGACTCATCTCCCATTGAGCCGCATGGCTCCTTCCCATGTCCTGTCTTGTTATTTTATTTCTATTATGATTGTTGTTAACTCATCCCTTGTGACTCCCAGTGTACTTGGGTCTCTTGCACTATACTGTCCTGCATATGTACCCTGAACACGACAGTGACCCGTAGTGGTGCACTCCTGGCTAGTAAACCTGATATGACATGATAGTGGCCCGCCGTGGTGCACTCCTGACAAGTAGACTTGACATGATGACCTGACATGATATATCTTGATAAGCTGTTACGACGGCTACCTGACATGACATGACCTGTATAATTAACTCGGACACCGTGGGCGATTTTGCTTGTACAAATAATCCAGTCCTGTATTGCATCATGTCTAGGATGGGACTCCTGAGTACCACGGTCAGGAGTACCTGCTGAAATGGACTAAGGCTAATAACTAGATTAATACATTAGTCATAAAGAGATCTTCCAGCTACAGGCAATCCCGTTACCTGGGCGCGCCTGGGATCTGTAGCCTTCCGTCGAGTAGGGCACATTTCCAGCACACTGTCATGTGTTGCACCCTTCAAGCTACCTAAGGGTACATGTATTTCCTGGACGGTGTACCAACCTGAATTCAACCCCTAATTTTCGACCTGGATAACCTGGATGGTCTGCAGGGCTTGTGGCTGTGGAATAATCTCACTGCATCTTGCTAGTAACTAGGCATGTGATAACCCTAGTTAGTTAAAGTATCAAGCCGTACTCATTGCTTGGCCGTGATTGATTGAATGGGGAATAATTTGTCCAGTCTTGATCCTGTACAAATTGTTACATGTCCTGATTTTCTTACATTATCTTGCCGATAAATGGGAGAAACCAAGTTCGATTCAGACGAAGGGTTACAATCCCGGTCCTTGTTTGGTTTAAGGATTGTAACCTGGATATCTGAATGGTCCCATGGTTATCTTACCGTATATCCTCGTGATGTTATATTTTCTTCAGTTATTATATATTATTATCTTCTATGCTAATTGCTGGTTTTAGTTCCTAAGTGAAGCTTCCTTTGTGGCACTTGCTCTTTCTGGGATCTGACCTAGCTGGTTTTGTATGGCCAAATTTCGGAGCAACTCCAGAGGATCTACCGACTTTCCAGCCCGATGGTGGCGACTAGACGTAACCAGGGCAACGAGTGGGTTTTGATCTCCCACTTTATTGTAAAAATATTCTTTTGAGACGTTTAGCCGACGAGCACCTGTTTAGCTCGATTGCACTTACTTACTGTCTGCCTACGGGCTGTAACATGATTGACAGATCCTAGGGTTGATCATGTATGACTAAAACTCTTGCTAGTCCTAACATTTTGTAACGACTAGCTTCATGATCAGCTGAATATGTAATGTTTGGGACGCCTTACTATTGTATATTTGGTGATCTTACATCTTGTAACATTTACTTGCTTGTGATTGAGACACTAGGCTTGTTCATGACCTTAAGAGACTGTTGGCTTGTAGTTAAACCCTCATGTATCTAGACAGCCGTGACCGTATAGCAAGATGGAATCCATTTCGTATACGTAGCTGGCTATGTCTGCCCCCGCTCTCCAGTATTCTGGTTCTGGGGCGTGACATGGTTTAAGTGGTGGCCCATGCAGGTCTTGTAAATCAAGATATATGAGGGTTTACCGAATAGATGTCTCAATCAGTATTCACCCTTGATCTCTGCTCGTATCTTCTGAATTCCTGGATTCTTGCCTGATCATATGCTTGTATCGTTGATCTGTCCTGGTCCTTCCTTATTGTTCCCCATGTCGTCTTCTTCAGCGGCATCGTTCCTGGACCTGCCGGTCAGCAAGGCGGAGCACTTTCCGTGGATCCGCAGCAACCCGGGGATCAAGCCCAGCATTCCGGAGTAGCCTCCAGAGTCGTGCCTTCTGGCGGAGAGCCACCAGTCCAGCCAGTTCAGCCTGCCGAACCTGATGATGGCACTTTGGTAGGACTCGTCAGGACCTTGATGACTTCCCAAGATCGTCAAGGAGATGCCTTGCACCAGGCAGTGACGGATGCTTTGACCAGGGGCGGTCTTCAGGGTAACAGCGCGGCCAACAGCTTCAAGCGCTTGAACCCTCCATTCTTCGACGGCAGTGAAGATGCGATCGCCGTAGATGCTTGGCTTCAGGACACAGAGGTGATTCTAGAAGCAGTCAGGACCCCAGAGAATGAGA
The DNA here is from genome assembly GCA_029216955.1 of Iris pallida. NCBI lineage: Eukaryota > Viridiplantae > Streptophyta > Magnoliopsida > Asparagales > Iridaceae > Iris > Iris pallida. The sequence goes on from JANAVB010027599.1 coordinate 910,848, forward strand.
AGGTAGTCGTGGTGCGCCTGCAGTTGTTAGATCTTGCCCGCAGCTGGTGGGCGGCTCAGGCCGTTGGATTAGCAGCACCCATTGCTTAGGCGGTGTTCAGAGAGAGATTCCAGACCAAGTATTTTGATGCTGTAGCTCGGTATGATCTACAGACGAGGTTCACCAATCTGAAGCAGATGGACAGGACGGTCGACGGATATGCGGCCGAGTTTTCGAGACTCAGTCGGTTTGCACCCACCTTGGTGGCAACCGAGTATGATAGAGCCCAGCGATTCCAGCAAGGGCTTTACCTGGAGATTTTGTTAGCAGTCGAGCAGTTTGAGCATCAGACTTTTGATGCAGTCTTGAGAGCAGCTAGGAGGCATGAGTACACCTCCCAGAGGATCGTGGATAGGGCCGGAGGTCGAAAGAGATCCCACGGCCAGATGAATTAGTCTTCAGCCCCAGCCCCGACAGCCAGGGCTTTGACTATTGGAGCTCCGAGGCGGGTGGCCTCCGTGACATCGGTTCAGCATTCGGTCCCGGTGTACCCTCAGCAGCAGCAGCAGAAGCAGAAGCAGTCTTCCGCAGTAGGATGTTCTCATTGTGGGAAGCCAGGCCATGTAGTGTCAGAGTGTCGCAGGGCACAGGGATTGTGTCTGGCTTGTGGAGCAGTAGACCATAGGGTTGGATCCTGCCCGAATAGGGTTAGTTCATCATCGTCCAACCTTTCTAGCTCTTCGGTGAGAGGACCAGCTCCAGTCCAGCAGCTGCAGTATCCATTGTCGAGGCCCTTACCGCCTCAGTCCCAAGTATTCCAGCAGCAGAACCCCCAGCAGCATACTCAGGCCCAAGCCTTGAGTCAGAATAGGCAGCGAGGATTTCAGCAGAGGGGTCCAGCACCCCGAGGGCATGGTCAGGCTATGGTGATGACCATAGAGGAAGGATTGGCACCAGGAGCGGTAGTGGCAGGTACTATTCTCGTCAACTCCTTTCCAGCTTCAGCTTTATTTGATTCTGGTGCATCGCATTCTTTTATGTCTGTACGATTTGCGACACGGATAGGATTGGAGCCCGAGTCATTATCAGTAAGGCTCAATATACTTACTGGTAACGGACTTGTGGGAGTCGATAGGGTGTTTTCCTCGTGTCGGATCGTAGTTAGCGGTAAGGAATTTTCTGCTAGATTGATAGAATTCCCGATGGTCGATTATGATGTGGTCTTAGGGATGGATTGGTTGAGGAACCAGTATGCTAGAATAGACTGCCATATTGGTAGGGTTGTTTTTAGCATTCCAGGCGAGCCAGAGTTTTTCTTTTCCCGAGGCAAAGTTGAACCTTCTCCTCCGGTATTGCGGATGGCAGTAGCAGCAGTGCAGTTGTCCCGGATAGTCGAAGAATTTCCAGATGTTTTCCCAGAAGAGCTTCCAGGTATGCCGCCAGAACGGGAGATCGAGTTCACCATAGACTTGATTTTCGGGATAGCCCCAGTGTCAGAGAGAGTCTACAGGATGGCGCCGTCAGAATTGGAGATCTTGTACAAGATGATTGAAGAACTTCGAACCAAAGGATTCATTCGTGCTAGTGGATCGCCTTAGGGAGCCCCGATGCTTCTTGTGAAAAAGAAGGATGGTACGTCCAGGTTATGTGTTGATTATCGTACCTTGAACTCAGTGACAATCAAGAACAGATACCCTCTCCCGAGGATAGATGACTTGTTTGATCAACTCAAGGGGGCAGCAGTATTCTCGAAGATCGATTTGCGGTCAGGATATCATCAGATCAGAGTCAGAGAGCAGGACATCCCGAAGACAGCTTTCAGATCCAGATATGGGCATTGGGAGTTCCTTGTTATACCATTTGGAGCGACCAATGCGCCGGCTGTATTCATGGATCTTATGAATCGTATCTTCATGCCTTACTTGGATCAGTTTGTGATTATATTCTTGGATGACATCCTGGTCTACAGCAGGAGCGAGGCGGAGCATGAGCAGCATCTCCGTGTGGTTCTTCACACTCTCAGGGAGCACCAGTTATATGCCAAGTTCAGTAAATACGAGTTCTGGCTCGATCGTATTTCGTACTTGGGTCATATCATCACCAGTTGAGGAGTTAAAGTGGATCCCCAGAAGATCGTGGTCATTGAAACGTGGCCGGTACCTAGCACAGTGGCAGAAGTCCGTAGTTTTCTTGGATTGGCCGGTTACTACCGGCAGTTTATTTCGAATTTTGCTCGGATTTCAGCGCCATTGATCCAGTTGACCCGCAAGGATGCACAGTTTGCTTGGACAGCAGAGTGTCAGAGTTCTTTTGAACAGTTGAAGCGAGGCCTGATAACGGCACCCATTCTCACACTTCCAGATGGAACTGGAGGATTTTCAGTATATTGTGATGCTTCGGGCAGAGGTTTAGGATGTGTTCTGATGCAGCATGGGAAGGTAATAGCTTATGCATCACGGCAACTTCGTGATCATGAGAGAAATTACCCAACCCATGACTTGGAGTTGGTAGCAGTAGTGTTTGCACTTAAGTTGTTGAGGCACTACTTGTACGGAGATAGGGTGGAGATTTTCACCGACCATAAGAGTCTGAAGTATGTTTTCACCCAGAACGATCTTAACATGCGTCAGAGGAAATGGCTGGAGCTACTTGTGGATTATGATGTCAACTTACAGTATCATCCCGGGAAGGTCAACGTTGTTGCAGATGCATTGAGCAGGAGAGCTGGAGTTTATTTCCTAACAGCGCAACCAGAGCTGTTAGCAGATCTTCAGAAGATGGGTATTGAAGTTGTCCTCCCTTCCAGTGTGGCATTGATGGCCAGCATACAAGTTCAGTCCACCATAGTCGAGAGGATCCGGATGGCGCAGTCAGCAGATTCCAAGCTTCAACGACTCAGAGCAGAGTGTGAAGCCGGACGAAGACCCGAGTTATGCATTCATGAAGACGGTACACTTAGGCATGGTAAGCGTCTTTGTGTACCCAGTAGAGATATCAGACAGGAAATCATGGCAGAGGCTCACAGTTCTCAATATTCCATTCATCCGGGCGGTACGAAGATGTACCGTGACATCCGTCAGCACTTTTGGTGGATTAGCATGAAGCGAGAGATATCTCGGTTTGTCTCTCGGTGTTTGGTTTGCCAACAAGTTAAGGCCGAACATCAGAGGCCGGCTGGACTTCTTCAGCCTTTGCCGATTCCAGAATGGAAGTGGGAACATGTGACCATGAATTTTGTGACTGGATTACCTAGGTCCCCAGCGGGTCGAGATGCTATTTGGGTTATAGTTGACAGGCTCACGAAGGTAGCTCACTTCCTTCCGTTCAGAGTTGGTCAGTCGACAGCTCAGTTAGCAGAGATGTACCTCAGGCAGATTGTCAGGTTGCACGGAGTGCCTGTCAGTATCACTTCGGACCGAGATTCAAGATTCATATCTCACTTTTGGCGTAGCCTGCAGGAGAGTTTGGAGACTCGTCTCCAGTTCAGTTCAGCATATCATCCACAAACAGATGGTCAGTCGGAGCGTACGATCCAGAGTCTTAAAGATATGTTACGGTCCTGTACACTTGACTTCGGTGGTTCGTGGGAAGATCACCTGCACCTGGTGGAGTTCTCGTACAACAACAGTTTCCAAGCTAGTATCCAGATGGCACCGTTCGAGGCACGGTATGGTAGGAAGTGCAGATCCCCGCTAGCATGGGACGATGTCGGAGAGAGACAGATGCTTGGCCCAGAAATGATTGCCCAGACAGTTGAAGTGGTCATAAAGGTCAGGGATCATCTTCGAGTTGTCCAAGATCGCCAGCGCCATTGGGCCGATTCTCATCGGCGCCCTCTCGAGTTTTCGGTCAGCGACCATGTATTCCTCAGAATTTCGCCTAACCGTGGCGTCATTCGCTTCGGCGTACGGGGAAAGCTTAGTCCTAGGTATATAGGGCCGTTCGATATTCTGGAGCGAGTAGGAGATGTATCCTATCGTCTCGCTCTTCCACCATCGCTACGTGAGGTGCATGACGTATTCCATGTATCCCAATTACGACGGTATATCCCGGGCCCGAGCCACATCCTGGATCATTCGAAATTAGTTGTTGGTACCAACCTTTCGTATGAGGAGAGGCCCGTGTCTATATTGGAACGAAGAGAGAAGACACTCAAGAACAAGACTATCAAGTTAGTCCGAGTTGCTTGGGGTCATCACTCTTTGGGTGAGTCAACGTGGGAGCGTGAGGATGATATCCGATCACGATATCCCGACTTGTTTGACTCGTGAGGTATAATATCTTCCTTATGCCTCATGCCTTCGATTCCTTGCTTGAATGAGTGATTGCCTGCCTAGTTATAGCTTGCTTGTGATTAATATAGCTTGTCCTCGTCTCTCTAGCCTCTTAATTAAATTTCGAGGACGGAATTCTTTTAAGGTGGGTAGAGTTGTAATGCATGTGGTTCGTATTACGTATTTTGGAATACGTATACGTATTTTATCTTGTATTGCATGATTCCTTGCTTAGTTTTCTTCATGGCTTGGTTTATTCTTGGGTTGGTTCGGCTTGGCTCGGTTTGCTTTGGTTCATTATGAACCAAGGATGAACCCCCTACCTACCACCACCACTACCATTTATTAACCCCACTTCCTTCTCTCTCTTCATTACTCTTCTTCTTTCCTCCATTACTTCTTCACCTACCAGAGAGAGGGAGAGAGAGGTCTAGGCAAGTGCAACTTGATTCATGGAGGAACTCCAATTTTATTGCTTCATTCCCTTCCTTACAGCATTTTAACTTACTTTAGTACTTGGCATTTCCACTTTCCATGGCTAGATTCTTGTAGATCTAAGTTTACTTTATTTTCAGAATTCTTGGGTTTTGATCTACTTAATCTTGTTATTTCTAAGTTTTGATGGTTCTATATTTTAGAGAATTTCATTCTGCCCCATTTTGACCTATAGAAGTTCAGATTTGGACTCCGGATGAAGGCTTTATGCAGCTTGGCAGCCATGGCTTCATGGTGTACTTTTTTTCGAAAAATTGGAGAAGAAGCACAGTCCCGAGCCGCATGGCAGCACTTGACCGCATGAACATCCATGCGGCAAGTCTCTTCCAGCCGCAAGGCGTATTACACTTCCAGCCGCTTATGCTCACTCTTCCAACCGCATTCACCATTGCCTGGACTTGACCGCATGACAAGTTCATGCGGCAAGTATTCCTTCCAGCCGCATGTAGTCCTTCTTACTTAAACCGCATGACTGAGCTTCCTGTTTGCCATTAAAATTCTTTTATTGCAAATTTCAATACAAACAGAACAGTGTTACAATATAGAACTTAGATGTAGTCCTAGGAGTACACTTTTGTTTATCTGGGTCCCTTGTGCCGATGGAGTGAGTGGTAATGCGTTGACTCCGTTGACGATCTGACGACGGTTATCGGTTCTCTGAATGTTTGGATTGCTCTGGGTGCTGGAGCTTACTGAGAGGAGGAAGACGTTAAGTGTCTGTATCTGCCTCTCTGGTGGTATGTTCGTTCGTTGGGTGTTCTGTCCGTGTGTGAGAAGGAAATGATCTCTCTATTTATAACTTTGTAGGCTGGCTGCTCATGCGCGCATGTAGGATGCGCCTGTACGCGGGAACGCCACGTGGTGATTGCTGATGGAGGCGCATGGACGATGCGCCCTGATCGAGGGGTTGAATTCTTCATACTGCTGTTGTAAGCCGGCACGTAGCAGAGAAGAGGATCTTTCTGTTGCTAAAATCTTGGGTGAGTTGAGTCAAAGGACACGTGTCGTCGACTCATGGCAAGGAGATCTCGGATTTGATGGCGGAGGTGATCTGGTAGGATACGCCTAGGATTGGGCGCATGAGGAGACTCTGGCTCGTAACCTTTAGGTGTCACGAACCATTCTGGACGCATGGCTTTTGAGGCGCATGCAGGCGACTTTCCTTCTGTCTTTTGGGATCAGAGAGCAGTCTGGGGCGCCTGGCTTTTGAGGCACATACAGAGCTTCAAATGGAGACTTTTTTTTCTGTCTTTTAGGGATCAGCAAAAAGTCTGAGGTGCATGGCTTTTGAGACACATACGGATGGTTGGGTGGCCACGTGGCAGTAGCCGTCAGAGTAAAGTAATGATGATGCTGACGTTGCCGACGCTTCGTCTTCTGAAAAAGCTGTCAACTGTTCAAACTTCAGGAGGCGTGCTGCCAACTCTGTCAGTTCAGCATTTAATGTTTCTGACATTCGATGGACAGCTGAGTGGGTGCGTCGATTGGCGTTCCACTAGGCGTATGGGGGCGCATCCTCTGTGATGCGCTAGGTACTGAAGGGCGCGTCTGTGTGATGCGCGGGCTGGCCGGCTTATCCGCTTCGTGACACGTTCTTTAATGCAGCGACTGTTACGTTCTTCGAGTGCTTTAAATAGCCGTTTTGATTTGGCTGAATTCGAAGTGTCCGGTTCATCCATTAAATGCAAATTCATTGCACGATTCGGAGAGCCATCCACTTAGCGCATGGGTTTGATTTGCCTGGCCTATAAGTAATGGCATGGAGAGAGGGTTTGCTTCTCGTTCTCTTACGTACTTCCGATATGAATTTGTGTACTCGAGTGCATTCTGTTGACGAAGTGCTCCCGAGGGTGAAGATGCGACGCCATGTCTTCATTGATGCACTTGAAGGTGACTGTTACATCCAAAAGTCGGAGTCGAGGGCTTCTGAGGCAGGCCACTACTAAAATATGCTATATTAGCGACGTGTTTTAGCGACGTAAGAAAAGAACGTCGCTATATATGTAATATAGCGACTCCCGTCATGTGACGTCGCAAATCGTCGCTAACCAGCGACGTTCAGCGACATTACATAATTTACGTTGCAGAATAGCGACGTTCGGCGACAGAGTATTAATATATGTCGCCATGTAATAAAGTTTTGCGACGTTTAGCGACGTCGTTAGTTGACGTCGCTAAATGTTTTACTTAGGGCACGCTGTTTCCTTTTCCCCCTCACTCGAAAGTTTTCCAAAATTTTCAGAATCCCTCTCCCCCCCCCCCCCGGCGACTCTCTCCCCCCCCCCCCCCGCGACTCTCCCCCCCGGCGACTCTCTCCCCCCGCCCCCGGCGACTCCCTCCCGCTCCGACGAGCTCCTCCTCCCCCAATCCGAGATCCTCCTCCTCTCCCTAGCTCCTCCTCCTCCTCCCTCTTCCTAAGGTAAACCCTAACCCTAACTCCTCTCCCCCCTCCTCCTCCTCCTCCTCCTCTCACACACACACACGGACACACACACACGGACACACACACACACACACAGACACACACACACACAGACACACACACACTGACACAGTTCTTTTTGTGTTTTGATAACTCTTTGTTAAGAGCAAACCTGGGTTTTGGTTTTAGACTATTAAAACTGAATTGGTTGTTTGTATAAACTGTGTATTAATGTTTAGGACTTGGGTTGTGTTGATTGATGAAACCTGAGTTTAGCTTTAAACTGTCAAAACTGAGATTGATAGGTTGTGTATAAAATCTGAGATTTAACATGTTCTTTTGACTATTTGTTAATTCACAAAATCTGAGAATGAGGGGGGAAAGAATATTGTTTCCCTTAACTATTTTAGTGTTTTCCTATCACTCTATACACACAAATTCACACCACACACACATTTGCCTGCCACCTTGTAACACTCACACACCACCTATCACTCTTTACACATGTACACACACCTATTAGCTAAAGTCTCACATTGCCTCTCTTTGCACACACACACATTGCCATTTCCTAAATTCTATGTTCTTGAATATATATGTATATATATATAGGAGATGCGTATATAGCCTATATATTATAATATATGTGTATTATATCTAGGGATATGTATTGATGCATGTATATGTGTATATATATAAAGTGAATGAATGCTTGATGTAAATTGCTAAGTATATATAATATAGTGAGTGTGATATGTGTATATAGCCTATGGCCTATGTATGCCTGTTTGACTAGGGAGCCTAGATTGGGCTTGTACAGCCTTGTTAGACCTAGAATAGGCTTGCTAGACTAGTGTAGACTAGTTTGACCTAGTGTGGACTTGGTTGACCTAGTTTGACTTCTAGGGTTGACCAAAGTAGTATAGGAAGGATTAGTGGACCTATAATCCTATTTATATGTGTCCTATATATGCCTATATGTGTGTGTGTGTGTTAGCCTATATGTAAGCCTAGGTGAGAGCTTATGAGTGTGGTATCATGGGTGATATATGTGAGTGAGTGTGTAAGTGAGTTGTGTGGATGAGTGTGAGGTTAAATGTGTTAGCTATAGGTTAGCATCTTAGGCCATATCCTAGTTAGATATGTAGTTGTTAGTATCCTATAGTGTTAGAGCCTTGGTTTGGGATACCAAGTTGGGGTTAGAAATAGGATACTAGTTAGCTATTGGTATGTGTAGATATATATTAGATAGATAGTTGGATGGATAGGTGGATAGATGGATGGGGAGTAGAAGGGGAGCTGCTGCCCCCATTCCAGCAACAGCAGCAGCAAGAACAGCTGTTGTAGCAGCAGTTTACATCAGCAGTAGCACCCCCATGGCCCCCCACTTGTAGTGATTAGCACTAATGGGGGCAGGAGAGGTAATTATAGGAGTAATTAGATCTAGATCTAATTAGCACTTGGCTACAAGGCATATTCCAAGAATATTCTAGAGAATATTCCAAGTCTATTCTAAGGAATATAGCGACTCCTATCGTTTGAAATAACCACATCTTGGCTATTTGTTAAATAGATCGACCCTGAGCTCCCATGTTTAGTCGTGCCTTCAACATCATGTTCAAATGAAGGTGACAAGCAGCTGACTATGAAAAAATATGTCGTCTTGAGCTTCATAAAGAAATGCAAGATTACAAGCTCCTATGTAGTAATCTTGCATTTCTTTATGAAGCTCAATACGACATATTTTTCTATAGTCAGCTGCTTGTCACCTTCATTTGAACATGATGTTGAAGGCACGACTGAACATGGGAGCTCAGGGTCGATCTATTTAACAAATAGCCAAGATGTGGTTATTTCACAGAAGCCATGAATTACCGGAAAAATAGGAAACATCTCGTACTCCTCCCGTGAAATCGTTACCGGGAAAATAGGAAACACTAGCAAACACTTAGACGTTAGCAAACATTGTTAATTGGTGTGTTCATCTTTGCAGAATTATTTCCAAATGGAGCTGAATTACTACTTGCGGAATCGTTCATGGATGTACAATCGTCGTCCTGAAGATATGTGTGGTGTGCGGGATGAATACATAGTGGGAGTAGAGCAGTTCCTGCAGTTTGCTAAGGCGTTCCCTCAGTACATGGACGGCACCAAAATTAAGTGTCCGTGTGTGAAATGTCATAACGTAAAATATTATCCAGAAGTGGAAGTGACATATCATTTGTACTCGAGGGGTTTCACGCCTAATTACTATCAGTGGACCGCACACGGAGAACTTGTGTCGTTAGCATCAGAGCCGGAGCCTTATGTTGAGCCGTATATGCATGCGGGACCTAATTTTGTTTCAGATAATCATGCATACGACGACGGGTGCGTGAACATGGTTTTCGACGCTGCTGGGCCCAGTTTTGTTCCTGATGCAGCTGAGGAGGCACCGAATGTCGACGCTGCAAAGTTCATGGAGTTGCTGGAGAATGCAAGGACTCCATTGTATCCTGGATGTGAGGATCATTCACCGTTGGAGGTGGTTACAAGACTTTTGAGCATTAAGTCAGATTTTAACATGTCGCAAGAATGCTACAACCGAGTGCTGGAGTTGATTATAGAGATCTTGCCGGCGGGTGCTAAGTTACCTAAAGACTTCTACCGGTCTAAGAGGATGGTGAGATCGCTCTGGATGGGATACGAGAAAATCGATTCTTGTCGCAATGGGTGCATGCTGTACTACAAAGACGACAAGGACGCAGATGTGTGCAGATTTTGTGGTGCTGATCGCTATAAGCCAACTAGTACAGGAAGGTCTACCGGTGCAAGAAGACCGACCGATTCAATGCACTACCTGCCTATAACGCCGCGGTTGCAAAGATTATTTATGGTGAAAGAGACGGCCGAAAATATGAGTTGGCACATGCGAGAACAGATTGAAGGAGTGTTGGATCACCCATCCGATGGAGAAGCGTGGAAGCACTTTGATCGAGTGTATCCTGATTTTGCTTCAGATCCACGTAATGTCAGGTTGGGGCTATGTTCTGACGGTTTTACTCCTTTTGGTCTTTCGGGATCCCAGTATTCGTGCTGGCCTGTGATTGTCACTCCGTATAACCTACCGCCTTGGATGTGCATGAAGACCGAGTACATGTTTCTAACCGTTATAATTCCTGGTCCGAACAATCCCAAGAGGAACATTGATGTGTACTTACAGCCTTTGATAGATGAGTTGAATCAGTTATGGGAAGTAGGCGCTAACACGTACGATGTTTCCAGGAAGCAGAATTTTCAGATGAAGGCAACCCTTATGTGGACCATCAACGACTTTCCGACATATGGAATGTTATCTGGATGGAGCACTCATGGCCGTCTCTCATGTCTGTATTGCATGGACCGTAGTAAGGCTTTCCGCTTGAAACACGGAGGAAAACCGTGCTTCTTTGATTGTCATCGGCAATTTTTGCCAAAAGATCATCCGTTCAGAAGGAACAGGAATGCTTTCCGTGCCGGCGTTGTAGAGAAGGGTGATCCACCGCCAAGGTGGTGCGGAGCCACGATATGGGAGGAGGTTAAAGATTTTCCAAGTGCTATCGAAGATCCTACAACTGGGTACAAGTGCGATGGATTTGGTAGAGATCATAACTGGACAAAGAGGAGCATATTCTGGGATCTGCCATATTGGAGTACCAATCTGATCAGACATAATCTTGATGTCATGCATATTGAGAAGAATGTGTTTGATAACATAATTAATACTGTGATGGACGTAAAGGGAAAAACGAAAGACAATCCCAAGGCCAGGTTGGACTTAGCAGAAATATGCAAACGCCCTGCGTTGCATTTGATACAGCAGAATGGAAAACAGTTCCTGCCGAAGTCAATCTTCTCACTGGACAAGGAGGATAAAGTGAGACTTTGTCGGTGGATCCAGGGCCTAAAATTTCCAGACGGATATGTGTCAAATCTGAGAAGATGCGTCGATCCGAAGGAAAACAAATTGACGGGTATGAAGAGCCACGATTGTCACGTATTCATGGAGAGGTTAATTCCGATTGCATTTCGGGAATTCTTACCGCAGGCAGTTTGGGATCCATTGACGGAGCTTAGCATATTCTTCAGGGACCTTTGTTCTAAGAAATTGCTCGTTGATCGTCTAGAAAAGCAAGAGAAGGACATTGCGGTAACACTGTGCAAGCTAGAGAGGGTGTTCCCTCCTAGATTCTTCGACTCTATGGAGCATTTGCCGATTCATCTATCCTACGAGGCACGTGTTGGTGGACCCGTCGAATATCGATGGATGTACCCGTTCGAGCGACATTTGAATCACCTAAAAAGAAAGGTGAAAAATAAGGCACGGGTCGAGGGTTCTATTTGTGAAGCCTATGTTCTCGAGGAGATTACAAACTTTTGTTCGATGTATTTCAAGCCTCATGTTACAACTAATAGAACGAGAGCTTCCAGAAACGACGACGGAGATCATGAATGTAATGATAGAATACTGAAGGTATTCAATGCTTCAGGAAAGCCGTCGGGTAAAATGAAGAAGAGATATCTGAACGATGATGAGCTAAGGGCTGCTCAGGTGTATGTATTACTCAACTGCGATGAGGATGAAGTAGAGAAGCTGGAGGGGTAAGTAATTAATACGTTTACATTATTTTAATAGTATTGATTATTAGACTATTACATTAATTGAACGATGTTGTTTTCAGCATATTTAATGATGAAGTGAGGTCAGGTAGGCCACACATAACAGAAGAAGAACTAGAACAAGAAATGAGGCGTTATTTTCCATCATGGTTGAGTGCATATGTAAGACTTGAGAACTCTGTAATTACCTTTCAGTATATGCACTTGATTGAGAATGAGCTTAATTTATTTTTTCGTCGTATTTAGGTCGATAGTCCATACGCAAGACTTGAGAATGAGTCTATTAGAACGCTAGCCAAGGGACCAATTTATGCTGCAAAAATATGGTCAAGCTACTGTGTTAATGGGTTCAGGTTCAGGTCAACAACTTGCCCGATCAGAGACAACTTTGTGGATCTCGACTCCACCAAAAACAGCTGTTTGTGTATCAGATCTTCGAACTACAAAGATGTTGATGCGGGCAACGATTTCTACGGCATCCTACGGGAGATTGTGGAGCTGACATATAGTTATGGAATAGAGCCTGCTAAGATTGTGTTATTCAGGTGTGATTGGTTCGATCCGATTGAAGGTCAAGGTTGGAAAGTAGACAAGCACGGTCTTGTGGATATAAACTATCGGCGTCGATATCAAGCCTATGAACCATTTGTCCTATCAAGTCAGGCTCAGCTCGTGTACTTCACAAGTTATCCTAAACGGGGAACAACAAGGTCGGACTGGTGGGCAGTATGCAAGACCAAAGCTAGAAATACCTTTGAGGTTGACGATATAGCTTATCAAGAGGATGAACTACCTCTTGTAACAAATAATATAGAAGTGGACAATACGGAAGTTCCTCATTACACATCTAATTGTGTAGAAGAAGTAGAATTATCCGAAGAGGAAGATGCAGATGAAAGTGAAGATGTAGAGGAGGAGGAAGAAGAAGAAGAAGAAGAAGAAGAAGAAGAAGAAGAGCTAAACGAACAAGATGAATTTTCAGAAGAGGATTAAATATGTACGACGCGGAGGACGTCGCGGAGGACGTTATCTTTAGTGACACTTTTGTGACAGATATTTTCCAAAAATCTGTGATGTATTTAGTGACACTTTTGAGACTATGATATTTTCCAAAAATCTGTGATGTATTTAGTGACACTTTTGGGACTATGATATTTTTCAAAAATCTGTGATGTATTTAGTGACACTTTTGGGACTATGATATTTTTCAAAAATCTGTGATGTATTTAGTGACACTTTTGGGACTATGATATTTTTCAAAAATCTGTGATGTCTATCATATAAATATGTTATTATCAGGTATGGCAGGAGGAGGACGCGGACGACGTCATCATACGGGTCAGTCCAGTGTGCCTCGGGATAGGGAGGCAGATTTCGTACCCTCATCCTCATCTCCGAGTACGCCAGTGTACAGTACTGTTCCCGGTCCATTACCGGGACAGGGCAGTTCCAGCAGGTTGGCGACTGATCTTCCCTCGTCGTCCAGCATTCCACCATCGTCGTCCAGCATTCCTCCGGCGTCCAGCATTCCTCCTGCGTCCAGCACTCCTCCTGCCGACGGCTCCATGGGGAGAGCCGACGCCCAGCATATGGAGGACGGGGATGAGATTGATCCTGACCAGGCAGGAGGTGATAGCGACCCTCCATGCGCTCCACCGGGCGAGACGCGGATGGAGATTTGGACGGACGGGCCTACGAAGTAAGTTAATTAGTTAATATATATTTCTCAAATGATTATATGTTCATATATATTCATGAAATTTATTATTTTATAGATATCGGCCTCCTGCAGTACAGAGAGCGCTGGGAAGATTTCTGAGGGAGAACTATGGTGGGGCGTGGATTAACTATTCAGATGCTCCCGCCGATAGGAAGGCCTTTTGGTTGGCCCACTTCAAGGTAAAAAATTTGTTTATTTTTAAATTTTAATAATCAATTTTGTATATTATACAACTTTTCTATTTGACTTCTCGTAGAGGACCTACTTCTATCCACCACACCGGGCGGCGAACATCGAGGGCCAATTTCCTGCCGTCGCAGGCAAGCTCATTCGTGATGCGATCCGCGACCAGAAGGATCGTGACCGCGCCGGAAAGCCGATCCAAGGTTGGATCACGCCAGAGCAGTGGATTGCGATGAAGGCTAGATTCGACGAGGACGGGTACCGGCAGCGGTCTGAGAAGGCCAAGATGGCGCGGTCGAGCGCCGGTAAGTGGTGTGGTGGCTCCATTCCTATGACGGAGCATTTTCGTCGTCTGGTACGTTTCCTATGACGGACATCATTTTATATATAGTTGGAAAGAATGTTTAATACTAATAATAGATAAATATATATTTTAACAGGTAAAAAAGGGTGAGGACCCCAACATGGTGACCGTCTTCCTGGTCACCCATCGGAGGGCTGGGGAGTTCATTGACGAGAGGGCGACGCAGGCATATGTACGTTCTATCCTTTATATTAATTTACTATAACTTAGAAAACAGGAAAATAGATATCAATATAGACTTTAGCAAACACTTAGACGTTAGCAAACATTATTCTAGGCCGAGTTTCTTCGGCTACAAGAGGAGGCGGCTGCTGCTGCTGCTGCTAGTGCGCCAGCAGAGGGAGGGGCTGGTACTTCCTTGCAGCCGCCTACAGCTCCATCGCCGGACGACCTCTGGATGACCGCCGTTGGTGGTCTTCAGAAGGGTACGTACTACGGTACGGGATCCTACGGCGCCTATTTGGCTTCAGAGTCATCCCGGGCCCCCTCTGTCAGTGCGCAGTCTCCAGCTTCGCAGGCGTCATCACAGGCGCATGATATTGCTCGTCAGCTCCAGGAGCTGCGTCGCGAGTTGCAGCAGCAGATTTCTGAGGCAGCTGGGGCCGAGCGACGATCCGACGATCCGACGATCACCGAACGATTTGATGCGATCGAGCGCAGTATGCAGGAGATGATGACTCTGCAGCAGGCTACAGCTGCTAACTTGCACACGCTCACCGAGTCTACGCAGCGCACAGAGCGTAGACAGGTCGAGCTGGAGGGGACGCAGATCGCCATGTCTGCCACACTCAATCAGGTACAGACTTCGCTTCAGGAGAGTAGTCGGAGGATGGTGAGTGCCCTGGCTGTGCATGCTGAGCGACTGCGAGAGATAGAGCAGCGTCCTCCCGGTCCATCGACGGCGCCGACTCCAGACGTTTCACTGCCTCCGGACGTTGCACAGCTCACACAGGAGCAGTACGACATCATTTTATCCCAGATGCGCAGCCGGGGTCCTTTGTGATGTCTTTTTTATTATTTGTTGTTGATACACTTGTTTCTCTGTTTGTGAGACTCTTATTTGTGGTTGACTTGTATTGGTTGAGATACTTCTTTCTCTGCTTTCGAGACTTTTATTAGTTGTATTGGGTGATGATATTGCTCCATCGTCTTTTATTGGTTGTATTGCTTGTTAGACTTTTATTGTTTGTAGACTTTTATTGATTGTAAACTTTTATTGGTTGTAGACTTGTTTTGCCATTTATCTGCGACGGGGATGACGAATATACCTACGCTGGGTTATAAGCGATGTTCTGATATACAAAGGAGGTGCTGCCCAAATTTTAAAAAAATATAATGTGTATTTTTGTGATGATGTGTGTCTGTGTTTACAGTGAATGTGAAATACAGTGTTCGGAACCATCGACAGTTTCGATTACTGTTGTATGTTTTATCTTGGATAGAAAGAGCAACAGTTCAGGGTGTACTTCTGAGAGCTTCATTTTCACGGCCTTCACTTTCTCGGGATGTCGTAAAGGATCCCGAGAAGGTGAAGGACGTGAAGAGGAAGCTCTGAGAAGTGCACCCTGAACTGTTGCTCTTTCTATCCAAGATAAAATATATAACAGTAAGCAAAACTGTCGATGGTTCGAACACTGCACTTCACACACACTGTAAACACAGATACACAGCATAACAAAAATAGCAATTATTTTTTTAAAATTTTTTTATACCATCTGCGACGTATAGCGACGTTCGGCGACGTCTAGCGACGGAGAGAAGACGTCGCTATACGTCGCTAACGTGCTGACGTGGCTGACATGCCATGTCATCGTATCTAATGGTCAATGCGTCGCTAAGTTGTCGCCCTACGTCGCCAATCTGGCGACATACACTGTAGTCGCTAGACGTCGCTAAATTAGCGACGTCTAGCGACAAGTCATCTAACGTCGCAAATAGCGACGAACTGCGACGAATTGGCCATCTGCGACAAGCCATTACGCGACGTCAAGTTTTCGTCGCTAAATCCGTCGCAGTTCTGGTTTAGCGACGGATTTTCCTCATTTAGCGATGTATTCTAGCGTCGCTAATATGTGTTATTTTAGTAGTGGGCAGAAGGTGCCTGTTGCATCCAAATATAGGGATGCTCGGGGCCTCGTCTTCGTTGTGCAGGAAGAGCCGTAGATCGGAATGGCGGTGCTGGGCTCTTTCTTCCTTTAAAGTGGGTGTTGTCCACTCTGGTTGTGTTGAAAACTGCTCCTTTAGCCGCGATTTCGATCACGGTCTTCCTTGGCCTTTGGAGGCTCTTTCGAAGCCTCCCCTGGCCACAGGTCGGCTTGCGGTGCTCTTTTCCTCCTGGGCTAGAGGGTTGATTGCCACCCTCGTTCTGCTCAAAAAATGCTTCATTAGTCGAAGCATTTATCAGGTGAACCTGGTTGGAAGGGTGGCACATAACTGTGCTGTTGAAGGGATGCACATAACTGGGATGCACATAACTGAGCTACTGAAAAGGATGCGCCTTGCTGAGGGTGCATGGTGGGATGCGCCTGACTGAGGGCGCATGGTGATTGCTGGCTGTAGACTTAGGATCTTTTCTTTGTAGAAGCTCTCCTTTGTACACCCTTTTCTTAGACATGTAATAGACTTTTATATGTTAAATAAAAGTCCTCTTTCAATGTCTATACTTGTTGTTTTTGCTGTGAAGTACTTTGTCCGAACTCTGGCGCATGTAGTCTGGCACATGGGCTTTCTGGTTGTGAAATTCCATGCTTCTACAAGACCCCCTTCAAAGTTTTCAAAACTTTTGGATAAGTTTTGGAATACTTTGAATTAGAAGCATGGTGGCAGAGGTGCATGACTGTCGGGGAGCATAGATGCTCCGCGCGTCAGTGATGGGGCGCATGCTCCGCTCAGTTAATGCGAATGATGATGCCTCGATAACCGAAAAGATTAATGATGATCTTTTGGGTTTTATTTGCGGTTATCTCTTCACAGAATCCGAGGCGACGGCTGAGATCATACGTCATCGGTTCACGCGTGCGACCAAGCCCTATAAATAGGCGAGAGATGGAGAGAGAGAGTTCTTCTTCTCTGTGCCTTTGCTTTTTTAGAGTTCTTCTTCAAAAACCCTAACTTTTCTTCTTTGAGAGAATGGCTCCCAAGACTCCTCGCGGCGGTGCTGGCAAGGGAAAGGACAAAGGAAAGGAGCCTGTGAAAGTTGCGGCGGCTGACGTTCCCCGTCGGCCTATCGAAGTTCGGCCGGAGGTGGTTGGTACAGAGGAGAGGGTTGATTCCCCTCCTTGTTATGATGAAGGGGGGTCGGCTATAACATTGCCGAGCCCTACCCCAGACTTAGCGGCGGAAGCCGAGGTGGCTACCAATCAGGAGGTAGCGACAGATCTTGTCCCTGTAGAGGGAGTTGATGTAGAGGACGAGACTCGTCTGACGGCCCCGACTCCTGGGGCGGGTCAGAAGACAAGTGTTGATCTCCCCGTTCTGCCAGGGGAGGTACTGGCTGCTGATAGGACGTTGGAGGCTGAAGAGGTGGCCACTGACGTCAGTAGTACTTCCGAGTTCGGGAAAGGTAAGAGTGTGATGGAACCCTCTGTTGCTCCTTCCACTTGGGGTACTATCTCGACGCCTGTGCCGGCTTCCTCTGTTCCCTTGGCTCCTCGGGCTAGCAGTCCAGCCCCTGTTGATGAAGAGCCTGTTGGTGCCGAGGTTCAAGCCGCGCAAGTTGAGGTCGGCGGACCTTCTTCCGGTCCGCTAACTGGAGCAGCTCCTCCAACTCCTGCTATGACGCCGCAGGTACTGGCGGATGCAGATGAATATGTGAAATTCATCGTCGAGGCAGTGTATAAAATACTGCAGAGGGGTGTATCTGCGGTGATGGACGCCAATGGGAGCTTTACAACGATAAGAACTCTGGCGATGCCTTATATCGACCTGATCCGTCTTCACCAAGGCCATGATCATATGGCCGAGATCCTGGAGGCTTCGGTGGTTGAGCTGGACCAGCGGCTCTCGGAACTTCAGCGCATCCAACGAAATGACCTCTCCGTCTTGATAGATGCGGAGAAGGGGAAGCTGATCGCCGAGATTGAGTCTTCCTACCAGGCCACTGTGAGTGTCTGGGAGCGCGAAGTGGCTGAGACTGAAGCTGCGGTAGAGCGGTTATCTCAGTCCATACGAGAGATAGTAGAAACGCGAGCTGCGTTGGATGCTAATATCGCGAAGATTAACGCCCAGATCTGCCACCTTGAGGACCAGCGGGCCCGACTCCAGTTAGATACCGAACGTGTCCAGACTGAACACGTAGCATTCAAGAAGGAGGAAGCAACTTTCACTCACCGGGCTCTTGCCCTGGCTCAGCAGCGACAACAACTTGATGAGAAGCATGAGAACGATACTTCTGCTGAGGCTGTTGAAGCGATGCGTCAAGAAGCTGAGCGTCGAGTCTTGGCGACTGTGGAGACTCGTGCGGCAGACTTGAGACGCCGAGTTAGAGAGCTTTCAGCCAACCCTGGGTATGTTTAGGGATTGTAGCCTCTTCTTTTTTGTATTTTTGCAACTCTTGCTGGGGAAAGTGTAGTCCTTTACTCTCTCTTTTTAGAAAATAAAGAAGTACGCAATTTTCTGTGATGTGTTCATTTTTGTTATCATGAACTTGATGATTTGTGTGGACCTATTATCTTTTGCGCACCTTGGCTTTTAGGTGCAGATAATAAGTTTGAAAGAACCAACATGTTTGCTCAGAGGTAATGTGGACGTGGCAACTATGGGGTTCAAATAATAGAATCTTCCTACTCAGAGCCATTATGGACGTGGTAGGAATGATCCTGGGGGATACGCGGAACTACTCAAAGGTAATGTTGACGTAGAAGTTCTGCGATCAATGTACGACAATGCAGGGTTGTCTGTACGGGATGTTTACTCAGAGGTAATGTGGACGTGGTAAATATGAAGGATAGCGTAGGATTACGGAGTGTAAGATTTTGTTTTGTAGGGTGTAGAGGGACAACTCAGAGGTGATGTGGACGTGGTTGTCCTTCTGCTGGAGGATGCTACGGAACATCTGGGTTCCGGAAGCGTATGATTTCGTTGGAAGGGAATTGTCTGTGAGTCCTGATGCTTGGATCCACAGATCCCCTGGTGGAAGCACATGTTTGAGAGATGTCAAGAGTAGTACTTCTTTAGAAACTTGCCGTTGATGGGCATCATGAACAAGTCCCCATTGGGTTTAGCGAGGCGGTAAGCACCGTTTGAGTATACCGTCTCTATGATGAAAGGTCCTTCCCACTTGGGTTCGAACTTTCCTGGTGCCTTGTGAGTTAACACCATCGGCCTCCTGACTGCCAGAACCAGGTCGCCAACTTGGAAAGTCCTCTGCTTGACCTTCTTGTTGAAAGCCTGTGATATATGGGCTTGGTAGAGTTCGATGCGTTGTTAAGCTAGGAGACGCTTTTCATCAAGTGCCTCCAGTTCCCGCGGACGACGACGTTGATTGTCTTCTTCTGTGAGTTGGTTTGTGATTACTACGCAAAGTGAAGGTATCTGAATCTCGAGAGGCAGTACCGCTTCGCTCCCGTAGACCAGAGAGAATGGTGTGTTGCCTGTTGGGGTCCGTACCGTTGTGCGGTAGGCCCAAAGGCATTCGTCGAGATTCTCGTCCCAGTCGCGTTTGTTAGATGACACGACTTTCTTGAGTAGCCTGACGATAGTCTTGTTAAACGCCTCTGCTAATCCGTTTGCAGCCGGATTGTAGGCGGTTGATGCCACGTTTTGAATGCGATTCTTATCACAGAATCTGCTAAAAATATAGCTGATGAACTGAGGACCATTATCGTGAATAATCTTCCGGGGTACCCCAAAACGGAAGATGACGTGGTGCTTGATGAAGCTGATCACCCTGGAGCTTTTTACTTCTGCTTGCGGAACTGTTTCTGTCCATTTGGAGAGGTAGTCGGTGATTGCTAGAATAAAGCGGTGTCCTCTTGATGAAGGAGGGGTGATTGGTCCCACAATGTCCATGTCCCAAGCTTCGAAGGGCCAGGAGGCGACTGTAGGATGTAGTGGTTCTGACGGTGTATGTATGAAATCTGCGTGAAGCTGGCACACATGGCATTTCTTAGCATATTCAACAGCGTCAGCGGCCATGGTTGGCCAGTAGTAGCCCATGCGTCGTAGTCGGTCCTGCAACTTAGGGCCAGGTTGATGGGTCCCGCAGGTTCCATCGTGGGCTTCTCGAAGGGCTTCAGCTACTTCTTCGTTAGACAAACATCGAAAGAGAAGTCCATCGTAGGAGCGTCGGTACAGCATTTTAGTGGTCGTATCGTAGTAGAATCGAAGAGAGCGTCTCCTGACTGAGACGGCTTCTTTCGGGTCTTCTGGGAGAATTTCGTAGACAGCGAAGTCGATGAACGGGAACCTCCAGTCTCGGACATTAACACCAGTATTTGTCGGCATGGCATGGGCCATGTGTGAGCATAGGTTGTTTTTAGGACAGACCAAGTCTCTCCCGACGACGGTGACATAGTATTGAGTCCCGAGGGGCGCTGCCAATGAGGCCGCGAGGCCAGCCAGAGCGTCGGCCTCTAAGTTTTGTAGACGGGGTACATGTTCGATGAAGAACCCAGTGAAGGTTTAAATGATCTTCAATGCAACTTCGTGGTAAGGGATCAGATCTTTATGGCGAACTTCGTAGTGCCCTCTGATCTGGTTTACGACGAGTTTCGATTCGCCGTAGGCCTCCAGATGATTCACCCCCAGCTGTTGCGCTAGCTGGAGTCCCATAATGAGCGCGTTGTACTCGGCAACATTGTTGGAGCATGGCTTCGAAAGGGAGTAAGCGCGCTGGATGACCAGCTGATCGGGGGAGACCAATACCACCCCCACTCCTGCGTTGATTTGGCCTTTGGGGCCTGTTCTTGAAGCGCCATCAAAAAACATCCGCCAGAAGGAGCCTTCTTCGGTGACATTTGATTCTTGGACCTCGTCCGGGATGTCTTCATAGAGTTTTGAGGACTCTGGGATGGGGTGTGCGGCTAAAAAGTCGGCCAGACCTTAACCCTTAACAGCTTTTTGCGGAACAAACACCATGTTGTACGGTGTTAGCAAGATCGTCCATGTGGCTAGCCGGGAGTTCAATGACCCTGGCTTTGTCATGAGGACTCTGAGCGGATTGACTCGGGAAATGACATGAATTGTCTGGCCCGAGACGTAATGACAAGTCTTCTGGATGGCAAATACCAAAGCCAAGCACTCCTTTTCAACGGGGTTGTACCGATGTTCGGCCCCGATGAGTGTTCGACTGAGGTAGTAGATTGCTTGCTCATAGCCTGTGTCGCTGTTCTGAGCTAGCAGAGCGACGAGGAAATGATCCATGGCACGGACGTAAAGGAGAAACGGTTTGCCGGCGACGGGTGCCACCAGGACTGGTGGGCTCGTCAAGTAGGCTTTGATGTCGTCGAAAGCCTTTTGGCATTCCTCTGTCCAGACGTAAGAGACTCCCTTCTTCATGAGCTGGGTGAAGGGTTGACATTTGTCGGAGAGGTTTGCTATGAACCTCCGGATGTATACCAGACGTCCCTGTAGGCCTCGAAGTTCTCGAAGGTTCTTCGGAGGGTCCATATCAAGAATGGCTTTGGTCTTCTCGGGATCGACATGAATGCCTTTCGCCGTGATGATGAAGCCCAAGAAATTTTTGCTAGAAACCCCCAGGAAGGATTTAGCGTGGTTCATCTTGAGTTGATGCGCCCGCATGAGATCGAAGACTGTCTTGAGATCTTGCAGGTGATCTCCTTTGAGATGGCTCTTGACTGCGATGTCGTCAACATAGCATTCGACTGTCTTGCGAAGGTGCTGACGAAAAATGGTGCTCATAGCTCGTTGGTATGTCGCACCAGCGTTCTTCAAGCCGAAGGGCATTACTGTGTAACAGAAAACGCCCTTTGGAGTCCTAAATGACATGTGTTTTGCGTCATCGGAGAACATCTTGATCTGGTTGTAGCCCGAATATCCGTCCATGAAAGACATGCGCTCGAAGCCGCATGTGTTGTCGATCATCACGTCGATGATTGGAAACGGGAATTCGTCCTTCGGGCAAGCAGAGTTGAGATCCCGGAAGTCGATACAAACTCGTATCTTCCCATTCTTTTTGGTGATGGGGACGACGTTGGCTACCCAATCTAGGTGTTGTTGTTGGCGGCAAGGTGCCGAACTGGAGTGACACCATGTTGGCCGACACCGTCTTCTTCTCGTAGTCGACAGAGATTACATCCGCATTGATCATGCGCTGGATGTAATTCTTGAGGACATAGCAGTCCTTGGTTGGGTGTCCGACAAACCGATGGTAGTGACAGTACCTCGGGTTGTCCACTTTCCCAACTTCGTCGGGACGCTTCGGGTCTGGAAGCTTGATCTTGTCACCCTGCTTCAGTATCTCAAAGAGTTGCAGGGTGTCTTCGTCGTTGAACGAATAAACCTCCTTTGGCCTTGGTGCGAGTGGAGGCTTCTGAGTAGGCGCCGACGCACCTTTGGAGGCATTGACAGTCAATGCCTATTTCCTCTTTGTCTCCCATCCGGGGTTGTTGGCTGCAGGCCGTTTCCCCTTGTCATCAAAGGCGGGAAAGCTGACTCCCAGAAGACGAGCGTAGGCCGCCTTCTTCTCTGCGGCTTCTGCTTCAATGATCAAGGAACTCCAGTCGGGAGGAGGAGTGGAGTTCAGCCAGAGTTTGACTGCAGGCAGCATGTTCATGCTGCAGGGGGAGAGGAGCGCTTGTTCTGGCATGCCCGGAGGTAGTCTAAAGCAGGCTTGTCGGAAGAGTTCGATGAACACCCGAACCGTTTCCTTCTCCTTCTGGCGTATCTCTATGAGGGACGCCATCGTCATGTCCTTCCTACCGTCGTAGAAGCGGTCAAGGAAGAGGCGTGTCAAGTCGTCGAAGGACGATATGGAATTGTCGGAGAGGCTGCAGTACCAGTCGTACGCCACTCCCTTCAGTGCCCCGACAAATATGCTAGTAAGTAGCGCGTCCTCCTTCGGAAGATGTCCCGTCTGAGACTAGAAGTACGTCAGGTAGCGACGCGGAGACTCCTTCCCGTCGTACGGCGTCAGTGTTTGTGGTTTATACTTTGGAGGATAAACCACCTTGTTCCACTCGAGGGGATAAGGCTGAGGGATGCCCATTTTTTGGCGCTCCTCTTGTCTCGTCTTGGACTCAAAGCGCTCGCGCAAGTCCGTGATCATCTCGACCACGTCTTCCGTAGAGCTGGGAGTCGGGGAAGGTGGTACCACCTGATGTTGAGTATTTGAGGGCTCCGACGTCCGAGGTGCTTCTCGGCGATCTGTGTCCGAAGATACCCGTTGAAGGGGTACACTCGATTCTCCATTGGCCCCTGGGTAGGGACCGGTAGAAGGTGTCCTGGCCAGAGCTGACCGTATCTCAAATACTGCTTGAGTCAGTATTTGTAGAGAGGCAGAGAGGGTTTTGAGTCCTCCCTCCAGGATATCTATGCGCTGGACGAGGTCCGTTGGCAGCGCATCAGACTCGATATCAGCCCCAGTCACGTTTACTATCATGACGCGGCCGGGAGTGGATGGATGGGTCGAGGCTTCACTCTCGGCCTCACTCTGTAGGGGAGTTGCCTCTCCCGGAACTTCATCTTGGCCACCCCCAGCCATGTTCGGGAGAACATTCACCACGGGCGCATCCGCGAGGGCCTGATTACCCTCGGCTTCGTCTTGAAGGGCCTCTTCGTCTCCGAAACTCGGGTCCGCAGATGCCAGACCACCCCCAGCTGTGTTTCAGGAGCTTCTGGAAGGCTGACTTCGCCTCGAGGATCCGCCCCAGATTGGGCACCCTCGTCTTCGGAAGGAGGCTCGACAAGGGTCTGACTACCCCCAGCTTCCTCCATGATCTTCTTCCTCCCCCGAGTGCCTTCGAACACTCCGGAGGACGAGACAGCTGTCTTGGTCTTCCTCGGCTGGCTTATGGACGAGGAAGAGGAATTGCCAGTCGTCTTTTGGACTGACGAGGAGTTGGAGATCACGTTGCATGAAGAAACCCTTGGCACTTCTACTGTTGACACCTTCTTCCCGAGGCGACGTCGGAGAGGTGTCGATGATTGCAGCCGCTGGAACACCGACTGCCTTTGTGGGACTGCCGCTTTGCAATAGCAGTTGATGGTGACGACAGCACAAGTGTGCCCTGTGAGGGGCGCATCGTGCCCGTCAGTCGACTCTCCTGATCGGCGCTTGTGAGTGATCACGTTACGTAGATCGTTGGAGGAGAGTGCTACCTTCACACCCCCTTCAGGCGCATGGCAAGGCCAAGCGTCGGGGTGGTCAAGTGAGTGATGCGCCCCCTGATCTAATACCAAACAGGCATCCCGATCAGTAGTGGGGGAACCACAACATTTTAAGTGACTTGAACGGACCTCAGACGCACAACCAGAGGAGGCGCGGGAGTTCAAGGTCACTGAATTTGCCTCACTCGACTTGGTTGTGCACGCAATAGATGCGCCCAAGTGAGACGAGGACTTTGAAGGTCGGCTCGTTTCTGGTGCCGCAGCACTCGAGTCGACCTTGTACAACTTACCATCAGCAGCGCGCATGATTGTGAGCGCATGCTTCTGGCTTGTTGTTGGCATAGCACGTTTGGGGCGCATGGCCCGTGCCGCCTTGGATTTCTTCGTACCAGTCCGCGGGGGCACATAGTACTCAGAATCCAAATTCTCCTCGCCATTACAGCGAGTGAGTCTGTCAAAGACAGAGACTTTCTGTGGCGCATCAGAGGTGATATACGGGGCATTGGCTGCGCCCCTGCTCCGTCGATGCATCTTCCTCGCCTGAGAGGGAGATAGCTGGAGAATGTGGTTAGCCGTACGCTTTTTCGAGAGATGCGCTGCACCTGTGGGCGCATCTTGGTTGCTGAGGACGTCAGCAGGAAGGGAAGGCTAGATTGGCGCATCCCCTTCGGTGGTGGTGCCCGAGGCGTCGACCTTGCGCACCAAGACTCGGCGGGTATTCTTCGGCTTCGGCAGCCGCTTCGAAGGACTCGCGCTTCCTTCAGAGATGAACTCCTCATACGCCTGTTGATTGAGGCGTACGACTAGCGTCCTGTGGGAGGAGCCCACCTTCACATCGTCGGATTGCGACACAGCTTTCTCGGTGGAGGAGAAAGAGGTCCCCAGCAGAGTCGCCAGCTTGTTTGCCATTAAAATTCTTTTATTGCAAATTTCAATACAAACAGAACAATGTTACAATATAGGACTTAGATGTAGTCCTAGGAGTACACTTTTGTTTATCTGGGTCCCTTGTGCCGATGGAGTGAGTGGTAATGCGTTAACTCCGTTGACGATCTGACGACGGTTATCGGTTCTCTGAAGGTTTGGATTGCTCTTGGTGCTGGAGCTTGCTGAGAGGAGGAAGACGTTGAGTGTCTGTATCTGCCTCTCTGGTGGTATATTCGTTCGTTGGGTGTTCTGTCCGTGTGTGAGAAGGAAATGATCCCTCTATTTATAACTTTGCAGGCTGGCTGCTCATACGCGCATGTAGGATGCACCTGTACGCGGGGACGCCACGTGGTTATTGCTGATGGAGGCGCATGGATAATGCGCCCTGATTGAGGGGTTGAATTCTTCATACTGCTGTTGTGAGCCGGCACGTAGCAGAGAAGAGGATCTTTCTGTTGTTGAAATCTTGGGTGAGTTGAGTCAAAGGACATGTGTCGTCGACTCATGGCTCGGAGATCTCAGATTTGATGGAGGGAGGTGATCTGGTAGGATGCGCCTAGGATTGGGCGCATGAGGAGACTCTGGCTCGTAACCTTTAGGTGTCACGAACCATTCTGGGCGCATGGCTTTTGAGGCGCACGCAGGCGACTTTCCTTCTGTCTTTTGGGATCAGAGAGCAGTCTGGGGCGCATGGCTTTTGAGGCACATACAGAGCTTCAAATGGAGACTTTTCTTCTGTCTTTTAGGGATCAGTAAAAAGTCTGAGGCGCATGGCTTTTGAGGCGCATACGGATGGTTGGGTGGCCACGTGGCAGTAGCCGTCAGAGTAAAGTAATGATGATGCTGACATTGCCGACGCTTCGTCTTCTGAAAAAGCCGTCAACTGTTCAGACTTCGGGAGGCGTGCTGCCAACTCTGTCAGTTCAGCATTTATTGTTTCTAAAATTCGATGGACAGCTGAGTAGGCGCGTCGATTGGCGTTTCACTAGGCGTATGGGGACGTATGGGGGCGCATCCTCTGTGATACGCTTGGTACTGAAGGGCACGTCTGTGTGATGCGTGGGCTGGCCGGCATATCCGCTTCGTGACACGTTCTTTAATGCAGCGACTGTTACGTTCTTCGAGTGCTTTAAATAGTCGTTT
Organism: Iris pallida; assembly: GCA_029216955.1. Classification (NCBI taxonomy): domain Eukaryota; kingdom Viridiplantae; phylum Streptophyta; class Magnoliopsida; order Asparagales; family Iridaceae; genus Iris; species Iris pallida. The sequence goes on from JANAVB010027599.1 coordinate 937,280, forward strand.
TGATTTGGCTGAATTCGAAGCGTCCGGTTCATCCATTAAATGCAAATTCATTGCACGGAATTCGGAGAGCCATCCACTTGGCGCATGGGTTTGATTTGCTCGGCCTATAGATAGTGGCATGGAGAGAGGGTTTGCTTCTCGTTCTCTCACGTACTTCCGATATGAATTTGTGTACTCGAGTGCATTCTGTTGACGAAGTGCTCCCGAGGGTGAAGATGCGACGTCATGTCTTCATTGATGCACTTGAAGGTGACTGTTACATCCAAATGTCAGAGTCGAGGGCTTCTGAGACAGGCGGAAGGTGCCTGTTGTATCCAAAGATAGGGATTCTCGGGGCCTCATCTTCATTGTGCAGGAAGAGCCGTAGATCGGAATGGCGGTGCTGGGCTCTTTCTTCCTTCAAAGTGGGTGTTGCCCACTCTGGTTGTGTTGAAAGCTGCTCCTTTAGCCGCGGTTTCGATCACGGTCTTCCTTGGCCTTTGGAGGCTCTTTCGAAGCCTCCCCTGGCCACAGGTCGGCTTGCGGTGCTCTTCTCCTCCAGGGCTAGAGGGTTGATTGCCACCCTCGTTCTGCTCAATAAATGCTTCATTAGTCGAAGCACTTATCAGGTGAACCTGGCTGGAAGGGTGGCACATAACTGTACTGCTGAAGGGATGCACATAACTGGGATGCACATAACTGAGCTGCTGAAAAGGATGCACCTTGCTGAGGGCGCATGGTGGGATGCGCCTGACTGAGGGCGCATGGTGATTGCTGTGCCTGCTTGAGGGCGCATGGTGATTGATGCGCCTGCTTGAGGGCGTATGGTGATTGCTGGCTGTAGACTTAGGATCTTTTCTTTGTAGAAGCTCTCCTTTGTACACCCTTTTCTTAGACATGTAATAGACTTTTATATGTTAAATAAAAGTCCTCCTTCAATGTCTATACTTGTTGTTTTTGCTGTGAAGTACTTTGTTCGAGCTCTGGCGCATGTAGTTTGGCGCATGGGCTTTCTGGTTGTAAAATTCCATGCTTCTACACTTTCCAGTCCTACCGCATGAGAAGTTCATTCCCAGCCGCATAAAATTCCTTTATTCCCTGGCCGCTTGGGACTCGACTCGATTCAGCCGTATGAATCCGAGTCCGTTCCAGCCGCATGAGAGCCTTTCCCTTTTAGCCGCATGCGCCTGACCCTATTCAGCCGCATGGACTGTTCTCTTCCCAGCCGCATGAGATCACTCCTGGCCGCATAGGGCTTCATGATTTCTGAGCCACATATGCATTGCTTCCCGCAGCCGTATGGACCTGTGTCCCCGCCTGCCGCATATGCACAGCTTCTCCGCCCGCCGCATGAGACTGAGCCCTTCCTGGCCGCATGGATTCCAGCAACCCAGCCGCATGCTCTTGAGCTTCCTTCTAGTCCTGAGCCGCGTGCCTACTTCATGTTGAACCCGAACTCTTGGGCCGCATGAACCCTCTTGAGTTGACCGCATGGACTCATCTCCCATTGAGCCGCATGGCTCCTTCCCATGTCTTGTCTTGTTATTTTATTTCTATTATGATTGCTGTTAACTCATCCCTTGTGACTCCCAGTGTACTTGGGTCTCTTGTACTATACTGTCCTGCATATGTACCCTGAACACGACAGTGACCCGTAGTGGTGCACTCCTGGCTAGTAAACCTGACATGACATGATAGTGGTCCGCCGTGGCGCACTCCTGACAAGTAGACTTGACATGATGACCTGAGATGATATATCTTGATAAGCTGTTACGACGACTACCTGACATGACATGACCTGTATAATTAACCCGGACACCGTGGGCGATTGTGCTTGTACAAATAATCCAGTCCTGTATTACATCATGTCTAGGATGGGACTCCTGAGTACCACGGTCAGGAGTACCTTCTGAAATGGACTAAGGCTAATAACTAGATTAATACATTAGTCATAAAGAGATCTCCCAGCTATAGGCAATCCTGTTACCTGGGCGCGCCTGGGATCTGTAGCCTGCCGTCGAGTAGGACACATTTCCAGCACACTGTCATGTGTTGCACCCTTCAAGCTACCTAAGGGTACATGCGTTTCCTGGACGGTGTACCCACCTGAATTCAACCCCTAATTTTCGACCTGGATAACCTGGATGGTCTGCAGGGCTTGTGGCTGTAGAATAATCTCACTGCATCTTGCTAGTAACTAGGCCTGTGATAACCCTAGTTAGTTAAAGTATCAAGCCGTACTCATTGCTTGGCCGTGATTGATTGAATGGGGAATAATCTGTCCAGTCTTGATCCTGTACAAATTGTTACATGTCCTGATTTTCTTACATTATCTTGCCGATAAATGGAAGAAACCAAGTTCGGTTCAGACGAAAGGTTACAATCCCGGTCCTTGTTTGGTTTAAGGATTGTAACCTGGATATCTGAATGGTCCCATGGTTATCTTACCGTATATCCTCGTGATGTTATATTTTCTTCAGTTATTATATATTATTATCTTCTGTGCTAATTGCTGGTTTTAGTTCCTAAGTGAAGCTTCCTTTGTGGCACTTGCTCTTTCTGGGATCTGACCCAGCTGGTTTTGTATGGCCAGATTTCGGAGCAGCTCCAGAGGATCTACCGACTTTCCAGCCCGATGGTGGCGACTAGACGTAACCAGGGCAACGAGTGGGTTTATTTTTGACCTCCCACTTTATTGTAAAAATATTCTTTTGAGGCGTTTAGCCGACGAGCACCTGTTTAGCTCGATTGCACTTACTTACTGTCTGCCTACGGGCTGTAACATGATTGACAGATCCTAGGGTTGATCATGTATGACTAAAACTCTTGCTAGTCCTAACATTTTGTAACGACTAGCTTCATGATCAGTTGAATATGTAATATTTGGAACGCCTTACTATTGTATATTTGGTGATCTTACATCTTGTAACATTTACTTACTTGCTTGTGAGTGAGACACTAGGCTTGTTCATGACCTTAAGAGACTGTTGGCTTGTAGTTAAACCCTCATGTATCTAGACAGCCGTGACCGTATAGCTAGATGGAATCCATTTCGTATACGTAGCTGGCTATGTCTGCCCCCGCTCTCCAGTATTCTGGTTCTGGGACGTGACACAGTCCATTCAGTTTGTAGGACTGCCAGAAAATTGGGCAGTCTTTGTTTGCACTAGTGACTTATACCAAAGAGTGGGATAGCCTTGATCAATTTCTTCAATGGCAAACTTGTAAATAATACAAAGTTTAAAATGGGCTAGCCCTGATCAAAAAGTGAAGTGCCTTTATAACTAACCTAAACTTAATAGATGGCTCATTTAAAACAATTGGCTTAAAATATCAATTATATATAACTATTTAAATGAAATAATATTAAAATGAAATAGATAAATAATTATAATAGGGAGTAAGGCTAATATAATTAATAGGTCAAAATAGGGAATTTTATTAAAATTGAAAAATGGCGGTTACGGCATGGGCCACCATAAAAATTTGTCACGACCCGCTCCTACTTTTCGGGATACGAGTACGTGGCTAAGTCCAGCCTACGCAGCAGTATCGACGGTAGTACGCTGTCTAAACCTCAATAACAATCATAAACGTAATATTTACTACAAAAATTATTTTTTGCTCATTCACAATAACTATTTAATTTACAATCTATTAAATCCTCAAAATAATATTCGGAAACAAATCCGCTAAATATTTTCATTCAATAACCATATAATCTAACTAGAATCTATGGTTGGCATCCAAGATACCTCTAACTCCATCCGAAAGAACCCAAAGCAAGACAACAAGTCTGTAAGAATCTGTCAACTAAAAAAAATCCAGTTAGGATTGGAACAAGTACTACAAGTTTAAGCCAACATGATACAAGTACGACATAAAGTAATATAACACTAAACATGTGAAACAATAATCAATGGAAACATGAACAATATGAACAAGAAAACATGTAATATGATAAACTAAATAAGAAGGTAGCATGTGAAAAGACAGAGACTCATGTAAACAATAATAGTGCACGTGTCATAAGAAGCGCAACGTTCCTACACATGGACGGCTTGGACGAACGATGAGGATATAAAGGTCCGCCCCCGTAAACAGGAGAGTTGCCAACAATAAAATCAGGCTTTGTCCACGTGCCTAGTAATTGTACCCCTCTAATATCCATACCTCACAATCATGTAAACATGGTCACGATAACGATCACGATAACTATAAGAAAATATGAACATTAATCAATCACCCTACTCTCGTGTGTATAAACAGTCAAACCACGAAAAAAAATACATGTATAGATGAAATTCTACAATATAGAGTAAATGCACATGAAAGCATAAACAAGTACTTACCTCGGTTAGTTTGGAGTCGATGTGCACGATACGATCTTGTACATAGAATAGTCTCAAATGTCAAAACTACGCAAGATGATCTTAGATTATGGGACGGATCATTCCATTGAGTCTGAAATACTCAAATTAGCTAGGATCGACATAAACAAGTCCGGAATTCGCAAAAAGATTAGAAAAATATTGTATTGGTCACGATCGAAAATAATTTAATTGAAGAAGGAAAATCATTTAGGAAAATTATTTCCTATTTAGAAAAAATATATATTTACTTAGAAAAATATTTATAAACCATTTTAGAAACTATTTATGATACTCTGGAAACTATATTTTTTTGTTAAAATTTTTAGATAAATAATTTGAAAATCTAGGAATTTCATTATTAGATAAAAAATATATAATTTAATTAGGTAGAAAAATGACAATAGTAATTTTAGGTCAAAAGTTTAATTTAAATACCACAAAATAATATACATTAGCCCAAAATAAAATGTAAAGTTTAAAATTAATTTTTAATTTCCAAAAAATTTTGTACGCTATAGATCTTCGTGTTAGCTTTCCGAAATATTGAAATCACGAAATCGAGGCTAATTTTTAATTTTTAATTTTACAACAAAATATATTATGAATTTGATAAAATAAATTATAGATTATCGAAGCTAACATCAATACGGAACAAAAAAATGGAGGTCAAACGGAGCCCGGAGTTAGGAGTTGTGGCCCTTCGAAGTTGATACAACATTTAAAAAATGAGGCTGAATTTATGACGAATTTTGGGCTATTTTGGACAAAAAAAGAAAAAAAAATTGTGAAAGAAAATATGAGAGATAATTTTATTTCATAAATGTTCAATAGGTATATATAATGAGTAGAGATTACCTAATTTAAATATGATTATAATTTAATTAATGTGGATAGGATTATGATTACCTAATTTAGATACGATTTTGATTAGTTCAAATAAGAAATGGTTTAAATTATTATAAATATGATTCCACTAGGATTATATGTATTTAGAAGTTATAAGATAAGGATTAGTTTGGATAAATTCTATCAAAATTTGAATTAAAAGAAATCTATATTAGTTTAAATGCTTATTTAAATATAAATTAGGATACTGGTTTAAAAATATTTAATCTACTAGTCTAGAAACAAATATTCTCTTTGTTCAATCCTATCCTATAATTGATTGAAAGAATACTATTATTTTAAAATAAAATTATTTATTAATCAAATATAATTAATCAAATAAAATCTTAATCCAATAATTAGTCACCATAAATAATAAAAAATAATATTCGCTACTAGCAAAATAACTTAAATTATATTTTTATTAATCAAAAATCTTATTTAAAATAATTTAGCAATAGATTTTTATTGGTTAAAGATAATAATCAATAATGTAGAAAATTAACTCAAATATAAATATAATATTTGATAACAAGAATAAATTGAAAACAATATCCAATATTATCAAATAAATTTTTAAGCATATTTTATAAATTCAAATAATTTGGAAAATCTTTGTCATTTAAAAATACTTATGAATTTCTTTTATAGAAACTAAAAAAATTATTTTCTAACACTATATTTAAAATAAAATAAATAAATTTTTGAAAAATTCAGAAACAAGGGTTACAATATCAGAGTAACCCAGGCATGGATCATTGGAAAGCTGCAAACACTACCAGAACAAGTCATATTAGCGACGTTTAACAAAGACGTCGCTATATTTTAGAAATTTAGCGACGTAACCATAAAACGTCGTAATACATCACTATTAGCGACTTTCAGCAACGTATTGCGACTACGTTTTGTATTATAAAACGTACGTCGTGGATATGTCGGTAAACGTCGCTAAAATCACTAATATTAGTGACGTTCAACGACGTATTGCGACTACGTTTTGTATTAAAAAAACGTACGTCACGGATACATCAGTAAACGTCGATAATATCACTGATATTAGCGACGGTTGTAACGTCCCAGTCCCAAAATACGTATAGGACCAGGATACGGTACATGCCAGCAACATTTCACCAATGGGCCAAACCTCAAAATAAGCCCATTAGCGAAAATGCTTAAGCTGTAAATCATGATAATTAACCCAGAGTATAATACAAGTCACAGGTACACAGCTAATCTCATCCACGCAGAAGTATGACACAAAATATCAAGTCCAATAAAATGATACTAATAAAGAAATCTGTCCAACATAAAATATGAAAGTAACTGTGCGGGTAAGACATCCCGAAACCACAGTAAAAGAAATACATAATCCACTACATGTCCACTGAAAAGAAAGAAAATAAAATAGCAAGTCTATGAATGAAGAGACATGTATCAAGAGAAGTCTTCAGCCACTATCTCGTTCCCCTGCGAAAGTGTGTCACCAGTCTCCACTCCAGAACCATAAACCTCCGGGTAGTCCTCGTCTCTAACTAAGCCTGGAGAGATCACCAGGTCCTCAGAGGACTAGCAAGATACATAATATACAAGCCTACGGTACAGTGAATAACATGCAGAAAGAAAGTGAAATAAACAATGATAAATAAGGATGTCTCAATATCGTAACGCCAAGGGACGCTCCCGACCTCGAGCCAAAAGATAAGTCTCTACTACCGTAATGCCATGGGACACTCCCGGTCCTAGAGACGGGATAACAGGTCGATAAGAAGTCTCTAATACCGTAACGCCATTGGACGCTCCCAGTCCTAGAGATAACAGGGCCAATGTCTAGCAATCAATCACAACTACAGGTCAAGTCAAATCAAGCTCAAGGGCGAAGGTGGAAGACTAGTCAAAATCGTCACAAGACTCACAAGGAACAATAATGGCATAAGATAACCAAATAAGAAACGTGCACGTAAAAGTAAGAAAGTGACTGCAACATGAACACGAATAATAGATAATGAAATATAACTGGAAAGAAATAACAGTATAGAAATGCATGAAAATAAACTGTACGATTCGGCAAGGTATACTTGCCTGGTGTAGACTCAACCACGTCTAAATAACCTGTCAAATCAATTGTCCGCGAAAGCTGAACTCCTGCAAGTGTCCTCGAATGCTGAAACAGACATTACCAACATTCCCAGAATAAGCAAAATACCTAGGATAGGCTACCCATAAGTCCAATTCTGGACACAGGGGTAAAACGGTAATTTCGGGTCAAAACGGTGTCCGTCGTTGGACCCGCTTTGCACCGAAAAGTATGCCAAAGTCAATGGTCTCTAAAGTCTTCAAACTATATGTCTACAGATTTGTTTTGACGATACGAACCCAACGGTATGTCCAATTTTGGATTCCGATGAGTCGTGCACAAAATCGCCCGTTGAACTGGACCGTGGGGCCCGCAAAACGGCGATCCAGTCAACTGTCTCGGAATTGGACCAAACTTGGCATACAGGACCAGAAAAATGATACGGTCCTGTTGGCGCAAGTTTCGTCTTGATCTGACGAACGTGCACAAAGTAATTGAAGAATTTCGAAAAGGGTCGATACGGTGATTTTCGACGGATACGCATCAAATTCGTCGCGCACACGCGACCAATTTGAATTCCGTCAAAGCCCACACGACCACGAAGCCGTTACGCAGCTTTCAATGCTTACGGTTCGCGACCACGTCGCCCAGATTGGCGGGACGCACGTTGTATCGGAGATTTTTATAATTTTCGAAAACAGGTTTTCTAGTTTTTTCTTGATTTTCATACGACTTTATCCTACTGTATAATTAACTAGTAATTAAACTAACAATAGGGTCTTGATCCTGGTTATGTTATCCTTAAAATTGTTAAAAGGGAATTTTGAAACTCTATGTGTATTGGCAGCAATCTGCCTTGCAATATAGGGGTCTGAAATCGAAATCTGCTTAATGTGAATAGATTTTTCGTGACTTTGTGAGTCAATTTCTTGTCGAATCCTGTTTATTCTGTCTAAACTAATAGACAGGATGTCGAGTTGGTTAGGTTGGCTTCTAAACAAATCAAGTAGGTCGAGGTTTGGTCGAGTAACGAGGGAGAAATCAGAGTACGAAAGTAGGTACCTGGCTGCGGCTGTGTCCTCTGTTCTTGTGCGCGGGTTGGCCTCCCGGCGTTCGTCCGGTGGTGCAGGCGGCGTACGGCGGTGGCGCGGTGTCGGGGTAGGTCGCCAAGGCTGGGGGGGGTCGTGGGTGAAGAAGATGACGAGTGGTTTGGTTTCGATCTGTTCATTTTGGGAAGGATCGATCCTTTATATATCAAATTTTTTCCTAGGTTTAAATCTGATTTTTAATCAGATTTAAACTCGATTTTTAGATTAGATTAGGTGTAATCTAGGAGAGAATCTAACTAGGATTACACTGGAAAAGATTTGGAATGATTCGGTTAAAATTTGATCAAACTTTGATCAAATCAAATAAAAAAAATTAAAAGCAATGCTCGGGTTTACAGGGGATCGGGGGGGGGGGGGGGGGGGGGGGGGGGGGGAGGGGGGGGGGAAAGAAAGTGAACAGTGCTCGGCACTGTTCACAATTTGTTTTTTTTTCTTTTCTTATCTCTTTCTTATATATATATATATATATATATATATATATATATATATATATATATATATATATATATATATATATATAAGTATATGTATATATCCATGTATATACACCATAATGTTATTTAAATCCAAATAAAATTTAATTGCTATCTATCAAATATATAATTAAACATATATATATATTAAATTTACAATAAATCAATTCAATAATAACAATAATAATAATAGTAATAATAATAATGATTATTTAATCACAAAATCACTTTAATAATAATAAAAACTTAATAATACTAAAAATAAACCAATGGTAGTGTTCGGTGAACGCAACCTACGCACTCCTCAATTGGCTCCATTAAATTGTACAATACTGTCAAAACACCTAATTAATATTAATACCAATATTGTACCGTATTTAATAATTAGAAATACCATATTAAATTCTAAAATAATTTAAAACATTTGCACACATAAAATATGTCTATATGGCCGTCCTTGGTCTCACTTTATGCCTACATGGGCTTGGAATTGGTTTGGGTCCGGTTTGGGCTGACTGGGTACAACCGGGTCATCTAAAAATCAATATATTAAATAATAACTAATTAATGATTTAAATGAGTCTTTCCACAACTTGGCCTGGTTTTCCTAGTTCGGGCATTACTATGGCTAGACCTCCCCTAGCATGGCTAATACACTTGTCAAAGCATTCGACTATACTTTCCGTGCCACAATTCCTAGTCATCTTGTGCTCCAAAACTCAACAATGGCTAAGGTCATATTTAATAATATATTAATTAAAAATACTCATAAATTCTATAAAATCCTATTTAAGGCAAAAAAATAAATTCAAAAAATCCAGGGTGTTACATTCTACCCCCCTTAAAAGAATTTCGTCCTCGAAATTAAAATAACTCACTATGGTAGAAGGAAAATATGTCTATGGCTCTAAGATGTCTAAGGTGTGCTATGTTACTATTGTTATTCCTAAGCAAAAACATGTAACAAGCAAGCATAACTAATATTCTACTCTCTATCATTATCATAAAAGCCTTAAGTTGTTACCTTCTTTTGCTCCTTATGTTGTCGCACCGTCTTCAATCCTCATAGCAAAGGCATGTCTTTGTCGTGGTGCTTCCGTCTGTTGTCTCACCCGCTCGAACTGCGTTGCCTGGTTGGGAAGTGGTCCTCGTGGATATCCTCCTTGTGCTGCTGGTTGAGTTTGTCGTTGCGGTGGTTGCATCCCGGGTCGTGGATTCGGACAGTCTCGTGCAAAATGCTGGGTGGATCCACAATTCAAGCATTGGTTTAGTCTTCTGCGACAGTCTCTCTGAAGGTGTCCTTTTCTTTCGCAAAACTCACAAGTTGGCAGTTCTAGATTTGGATATGGGGCTGCCCTTGGTTGCTGGTGTGCGACGACACGTCTTTCAGGTCCTCCTGATGATGCTTTTGCTGATGGTGTTGTTGGATGTGGTCGCTTCTCGCTTGTTCCCTTTCGATGGACTCGCTCTAAATGTCGGGCTGCAGTAAGAACTTCGGAGTAAGTGGTAGGTGCTACAGCCCCAATAAGCTCCTGTAGTCTGTAGCTCAGTCCTTCATAGAATTTCTCGGCCTTCTCTTCTTCAGTCTGGATCAATGTAGGTGCGAAGCAGCTCAGTCGTAGAAACTCGGTGTTGTATTCTTCAACGGTCATGCTGCCTTGCTCGAGGTGTAAGAATTTTCTTCGAAGCTCTGCCTTAAAAGTGGCAGGGATAAACATCTATTGGAAGAGTTTGGAGAACTCCTCCCAAGTGACCTTATCCTGCCCAAGTCTTTTCTCCTCTGTAAGCCACCAGTGGTGCGCATTGCCAGTCAGCTGCATCCTGACGGCAATCATCCATCGATCTCTTGGTAGCTCGGCTGCCTCCAATTGCTGCTCAATGTTGGTGAGCCATTCATGAACTTCGGTGGGCTCCTCCTTGCCCGAGAACTTGTCTGGCTTCAACCGGTGAAAGTTTACGATGGTTCCCATCGTCGTCTGGGGAACTGGTGGAGTGGCTCTCTCTAGTGCTGTCATGATGCGATTCTCGATGTGCTCTGTCTGTCTCTGCTGGGCCTCCATCTGAATTTTTTCTTGCGCTTGCATCATCACGTAGATGGTTTAGAAAAGCTGCTGAGGATCCATTGTCTGTCCAAGCTGGGGAAACATCGTCGGTGGCATCGGTGGCAGTGCTGGCATGGAGGGGATGTCGTCTCTCCTGTCCCTCGGTGGGTGCGAAGCTGCTGGATCGTCAGGTTGGGTAGAAGAACCTCCAACTGGTGGCGGGGTCGTGTCGACATGAGTCACTATAGCGCCCTGCGGGGTGACGGCGGGGCTCTCGTCACTGGCTTGCGGGTCCATTTTACTGTACTCAAACAAAAATTATAAGCTTAAAGGAAAGTTGATATCAAGTAGGATGCATGTCAAGAAAATAATTTCGAAGTCAAAATATAGAGTTCAAGGACGTGAAACAATATAACGATGTGGATGAGATCCTAAGGGACTTTCTATCCTATTCGCAGGCTCACGTCGGTACAGTAACGTAACCGAAGTGATTAACGTAGACCTGCATGGGCCACCACAAAAATATGTAACGCCCCAGTCCCAAAATACGTATAGGACCAGGATACGGTACATGCCAGCAATATTTCACCAATGGGCCAAACCGCAAAATAAGCCCATTAGCGAAAATGCTTAAGCTGTAAATCATGATAATCAACCCAGAGTATAATACAAGTCACAGGTACACAGCTAATCTCATCCACGCAGAAATATGACACAAAATATCAAATCCAATAAAATGATACTAATAAAGAAATTTGTCCAACATGAAATATGAAAGTAACTGTGCGGGTAAGATATCCCGAAACCACAGTAAAAGAAATACATAATCCACTACATGTCCACTGAAAAGAAAGAAAATAAAATAGCAAGTCTATGAATGAAGAGACATGTCTCAAGAGAAGTCTTCAGCCACTATCTCGTCCCCCTGCGAAAGTGTGTCACCAGTCTCCACTCCAGAACCATAAACCTCCGGGTAGTCCTCGTCTCTAACTAAGCTTGGAGAGATCACCAGGTTCTCAGAGGACTAGCAAGATACATAATATACAAGCCTACGGTACAGTGAATAACATACAGAAAGAAAGTGAAATAAACAATGATCAATAAGGATGTCTCAATATCGTAACGCCATGGGACGCTCCCGACCTCGAGACAAAAGATAAGTCTCTACTACCGTAATGCCATGGGACACTCCCGGTCCTAGAGACGGGATAACAGGTCGATAAGAAGTCTCTAATACCGTAACGCCATTGGACGCTCCCAGTCCTAGAGATAATAGGGCCAATGTCTAGCAATCAATCACAACTATAGGTTAAGTCAAATCAAGCTCAAGGGCGAAGGTGGAAGACTAGTCAAAATCGTCACAAGACTCACAAGGAACAATAATGTCATAAGATAACCAAATAAGAAACGTGCACGTAAAAGTAAGAAAGTGACTGCAACATGAATACGAATAACAGATAATGAAATATAACTGGAAAGAAATAACAGTATAGAAATGCATGAAAATAAACTGTACGTTTCGGCAAGGTATACTTGCCTGGTGTAGACTCAACCACGTCTAAATAACCTGTCAAATCAATTGTCCGCGAAAGCTGAACTCCTACAACTGTCCTTGAATGATGAAACAGACATTACCAATATTCCCAGAATAAGCAAATTAGCTAGGATAGGCTACCCATAAGTCCAATTCTGAATACAGGGGTAAAACGGTAATTTTTGGTCAAAACGGTGTACGCCGTTGGACCCGCTTTGCACCAAAAAGCGTGCCAAAGTCAATGGTCTCTAAAGTCGTCAAACTACATGTCTACAGATTTGTTTTGACGATATGAACCCAACGGTATGTCCAATTTTGGATTCCGATGAGCCGTGCACAAAATCGCCCGTTGAATTGGACCGTGGGGCCCGCAAAACGGCGATCCAGTCAACTGTCTTGGAATCGGATCAAACTTGGCATACAGGACCAGAAAAATGATACGGTCCTGTTGGCACAAGTTTCGTCTTGATCTGACGAACGTGCACAAAGTAATTAAAGAATTTCGAAAAGGGTCGATACGGTAATTTTTGACGGATACGCATCAAATTCGTCGCGCACACGCGACCAATTTGAATTTCGTCAAAGCCCACACGACCACGAAGCCGTTACGCAGCTTTCGATGCTTGCGGTTAGCGACCACGTCGCCCGGATTGGCGGGACGCACGTTGTATCGGAGATTTTTATAATTTTCGAAAACAGGTTTTCTAGTTTTTTCCTGATTTTCATACGACTTTATCCTGCTGTATAATTAACTAGTAATTAAACTAACAATAGGGTCTTGATCCTGGTTATGTTATCCTTAAAATTGTTAAAAGGGAATTTTGAAACTCTATGTGTATTGGCAGCAATCTGCCTTGCAATATAGGGGTCTGAAATCGAAATCTGCTTAATGTGAACAAATTTTTCGTGACTTTGTGAGTCAATTTCTTGTCGAATCCTGTTTATTCTGTCTAAACTAATAGACAGGGTGTCGAGTTGGTTAGGTTGGCTTCTAAACAAATCAAGTAGGTCGAGGTTTGGTCGAGTAACGAGGGAGAAATCAGAGTACGAAAGTAGGTACCTGGCTGCGGCTGTGTCCTCTGTTCTTGTGCGCGGGTTGGCCTCCCGGCGTTCGTCCGGCGGTGCAGTCGGCGTACGGCGGTGGCGCGGTGTCGGGGTAGGTCGCCAAGGCTGGGGGGGTCGTGGGTGAAGAAGATGACGAGTGGTTTGGTTTCGATCCATTCGTTTTGGGAAGGATCGATCCTTTATATATTAAAATTTTTCCTAGGTTTAAATCTGATTTTTAATCAGATTTAAACTCGATTTTTAGATTAGATTAGGTGTAATCTAGGAGAGAATCTAACTAGGATTACACTGGAAAAGATTTGGAATGATTCGGTTAAAATTTGATCAAACTTTGATCAAATCAAATAAAAAAATTAAAAGCAATGCTCGGGTTTACAGGGGATCGGGGGGGGGGGGGGGGGGGGGGGGGAAGGAAGTGAACAGTGCTCGGCACTGTTCACAATTTGTTTTTATATATATATATATATATATATATATATATATATATATATATATATAAGTATATGTATATATCCATGTATATACACCATAATGTTATTTAAATCCAAATAAAATTTAATTGCTATCTATCAAATATATAATTAAACATATATATATTAAATTTACAATAAATCAATTCAACAATAACAATAATAATAATGATTATTTAATCACAAAATCACTTTAATAATAATAAAAACTTAATAATACTAAAAATAAACCAATGGTTGTGTTCGGTGAACGTAACCTACGCACTCCTCAATTGGCTCCATAAAATTGTACAATACTGTCAAAACACCTAATTAATATTAATACCAATATTGTACCGTATTTAATAATTAGAAATACCATATTAAATTCTAAAATAATTTAAAACATTTGCACACATAAAATATGTCTATATGGCCTTCCTTGGTCTCACTTTATGCCTACATGGGCTTGGAATTGGTTTGGGTCCGGTTTGGGCTGACTGGGTACAACCGGGTCATCTAAAAATTAATATATTAAATAATAACTAATTAATGATTTAAATGAGTCTTTCCACAACTTGGCCTGGTTTTCCTAGTTCGGGCATTACTATGGCTAGACCTCCCCTAGCATGGCTAATACACTAGTCAAAGCATTCGACTATACTTTTCGTGCCACAATTCCTAGTCATCTTGTGCTCCAAAACTCAAAAATAGCTAAGGTCACATTTAATAATATATTAATTAAAAATACTCATAAATTCCATAAAATCCTATTTAAGGCAAAAAATAAATTCAAAAAATCCAGGGTGTTACAACGGTTACCGACGGCTCAGAATGACGTCGCTAAAACGTTTCATATAGGGTTCTGCTGGCCCGATCGATTTCATTTTTCACCCAAAATTTCATTCTCCCGCTCGAGAGCCCCAAATCTTTCTCCCTTTCCCCCTCTCGTCTCCGGCGACCCCTACCCACCGGCGACCCCCTTCCACCGGCGAGCCCCTCCCCACGGTGACCCCTCCCTCCGGCGATACCCCTCTCCCTCGTTCCCTGCCCCGGCGACCCCGCTCCCCCGCTGGTGTCCTCGTCTCTCCGGCGTCCCCCTCCCTCCGGCGACCCCCCCCCCCGGCGGCGACCCCCCCTCCCTGCGGCGACCCCCTCCCCGCGGTGACCCCTTTCCCCGCGGCGACCCCCGTTCCTCCGGCGTCCTCCCTCAATCGACGACCCTCCGCCGTTCCTCCACCGTCGAGTCTCCTCGTCGACGCCGACCCGACCAGTCCCCTCCGCCGCTGCTCCAGCCCCAACCTCGACCCGATTCCGACCAAGGCAGGTAAACCCTAACCCTATCTCCCTCCTCCTGATGTGCTGACACAGACACGATACGACACGCTGACACGACACAATATTCGTACACAATATTGTCAATTAAGTAATTATTTCGAAGGTAAAAAAACACTAGCATACTTAAATGTAGTCTACTACCAAATAAGAAAGCTTTCAAGGAGAGTCATATACACTGACACAGAAATAACTCTTCAAAGTCGAGAGTTTTGAAATACTAGATTAGTATTTATATATATATATATATATATATATATATATATATATATATATATATATATATATATATATATATATATATATATATATATATATATATTGTGTGTATGAGTTATTAGTGTGAGATGAAAAGCGGGGTATTAGTGTTATTTTATATGTGGTAAATAGTATTTTTGGCATGTATCGATAGAAATGAAAGAGGTTACTCAAAATAATTGTCAGTTTGAGATAGTTGCATGAATAGGTGGTCTGCTAACATGATTGATATTATTTCCAAGAAGGTAGTTTATGTTTAGATTCTTATTTGAAATGCACACTCATATTTGTGTCATACTAAGTGATTTTGATATCTAATATACTAAGGAGTATCCTAGTACCTACAGTGTATAGAGTATCCTAGAAGTGTAGGTATGATTGGTATATCGTATTACATAGAGTGTATAGAGTGATTATCCTAGTAGTATATAAGATATTTTAGAAGTAAAGTGTCCATGTTAGTCCGAAGTAAGGTGTCCATGCCAGCCCTTCTCTGAAAAAGTAAGTCTACTACCGATATCGCCGATACCAATACTCATAGGAACAGTCCGATACCGATTCTCATACCTATATGTTGTTGCTCAAGCAGTTTATAGTTACAAATGCGTAAGTGCAACATGAAAATCTCCTGTTAAATGTGTTACCTAAGAGTATCATTAGTAAGGCTCATCCCAATTTCTAGATTCTAGATTTAGAATGTAGGAGCTCATTTTGTAGAATAGTAAGACCCATAGGTTTTAAATTATAAAATGTAGGAGATTCATAACTGTCACGCCCCGATTCTGTAGAATCGATAGTCGTCCCCCGGACGTGATGCCGTGCGAACCTAAATTGTGCTCGCACAAGGCGCAGTCATAAGGTTATCCGAAACACAACAACAAGAGAATACGCAGGGTAAAATTGAACACACATTATAAAGAAGGAAACTTAAGCTTTATTGATAATGAACATCATTTTACAGACTCGATACAAGGGCGCCGCGCGGGCTTTTTACAAACTGACTCCATTACAAAATGAACGTCGATGAGATAGCCATTATATACATTCATCCCTTGATTATACAACCAGAATTACAAACCACCTGGGATGGTGGGAAGTCGCTCCATCTGTCTTCTGATCTTCAACAGCGGAGTCTTCAAAAGGTTTGATCCAAGCTTAGACCGCACGGACGAAGCTTCAAAACACAAGAGCGTTGCCTCCCTTCACGTAGCACGCTCCTTCCGATTTATCGTACCTGTAGAGAGAGCGAGGATCAGTACAATCAACATGTACTGGCGAGTGACCAATTAATTTCCATGCTCTCATTTGGTTCAAGAATTTAGATAAAATCATATAACTTGCTTTTAGTGATCTTTCTAGCCATCTTAGACATTTTCATACGAAGCATTTTGACGAAACATAAACCAAGCAAGTTACACCAAAATTTCCCTCGGCAGAGCGTGCCGTGCGACATAAAACTTACCATCACCTTCCCTGTTAGTTGATAACAATGTATATCAAGTGTTTGATGTGGAGGTCACTGGCATTAACTAGCCATCCTGGACATAGCCTGGTAAACGGGAACCTTGCAACGCAAGTAGCGAGCTCCGATGTAAGTCCCCGTATTACCGGTTGCTTCATACCCAGCTCGGCTATAACCTGTTTCTTCCTAGGCCGAGTCGGTCCCGTGGCCCCGGGTTGCCGCTCGAAGAAACCATCGCCCTTGTCGACAAGTTGTCCATGACCGTGGTAGGTTAACAAGGTATATTTTAAGGTACCGTTAGGACTTGTTATGTAATCAATTCATTTACTTGGTTGTTTTGCAGGCCTAAAATAATTCTATCTTCCTTTCTACACAACTCATCTTTTTCTCTTCTAACACATAGGACTTGTATTCTTCGAGCCAATCATTCAAATTCGATATCATTATCCGAGTTCTCATTTTGAAATAGAGAGTCGAGACGAAGGAGGTCAGCCACTCACCTTGAGCTTTTGCTTGAGGCGAGAGACTGGTTGGCCGCGCTAGACGTCGCCTACGCGATTACCTGAAATCGCACAAGCAACCGATTAGAACACTGTATTAGGCAAGAAGTTCGATAGGAAATACGAGTTTGAAATGTAAGCCATGAAAACCATTGAAAATATTCACGAAAATGCATTCAGAAAACCAAAGCCAAAACCAACGCAAGCGGCGTGAAAAATAGAGCAACGGGAGGTCTCTCCCGACTCAGCCGCAGAGTCAATCCTCGAGACGCTACCCGCTGAATATGGGACTTGGTTCCGAAGAAGCCATTCCATAACGTGGAATGGATCTTAATTCAACCGTTCCCGTTCGATCGATTCGATCGATCCCGACCGAGTCGATAGCGACAGTGTTCCTTTCTCGCGCACCCCGTGGACGAAGAATGGGCCACGATGTAGGGACGGGGCACTACAATAACTCTCCATATATGTTCAAGACAGAACATTTATTTCCATAGAAACTTTCATAGATAATATAATATATCATAATTGTCAAAGATTCTGTAAAGTCAGTCAGAATCACAAACATGAAGCATCCATCACAACTACACAACATATCCAAAACACTAAAGAATCGACTTTGATGAAAACTAGAGCATAACCTCTCAATGAAAACATGAACTAATTAACACATAATCCATAAAATTTTAAATTACCGATACACAATAGAAGTTCTACAAAATTAAGGAAAACTACATCACCACCACAAATACTTTTAAGTTGCTTTCGTCTTTCGAGAATTTTAACATCTATCACAATATTATTATTTTCCTTTGACAGCAGCTCAAAAAATGCACTTGTCTCCTGCTTGCAATTCATTACTAAGGGCAAATTTTCTCCAACCTCTTGTAAAAAAGGTGTCTGTCGAGGTATAATTGTACTTGTAGGAGTGCACGACACCAACTGTCCAACATCGACCCTTTGGGTCTATAAGAGTTACTTCACTCAGTTTGTCAAGACAAGTAAACTTTTTAAATGTTGACGGTATATATACCGTCAACATTTGGTTTTGCCTTGTAGCTACAGGCAGGACACAACACTTTGACACAGTATCGGTCTATCGGATGCGACACTTTGACACATGACACAACACTTTGACACACACACACACACACTTTGACACAGGACACAACACTGACACACACACACACTATGACACCTATGTGCTCAAATTCTGGATTCGTGTTAGATTGTATCTCGTTGACACTTTGAAACACACACACACACAACACTTTTACACTTTGACACACACACACAAAACACTTTGACACTTTGACACACACAAGGATAGTTACAATAATTTGATATATAGTAGGAATTTTCTTTAGGTTCGTGACCATAGGAAAGGAATATGATGCTTTTAATTACTTACGAATGCATTGCTTTGACGTATAGAATGTACTAATCTTTTGATTCTTGACCAGAACAATAATTGTAACTCCACTAATTAAGTTTATACGACCAAGTTGTTTGTATGATCCATATTTGAATCCCAGGTAACTTAAACTATCGGTTTGCATATATAAAAGATGAAGCATAGAACTTCAGTAATTACTCAACTCCATCTAAACTAATTAGCTAACTAAGACTAGCAATGGACCAAACTAAGATGTTAACCCTCTTGACTGTTACATACACACAACTACACATACACCCCCATTAGCCTTAATATGTATACAATATATGTATAAATGAATGCAAGGAGGAAGTGGTTCCTTTTAGTTAGCTTGCTTATGTTACAATATCGATCTTACCAGATGGCACTCATGATCCGAGCAGCGGCACGTCGTTTGAGGGAAACACAGATTACTGAGGTGGCTCCTCATACTATTAAGGAGGAAGTGGCACCGATAGCTAGTGAGACCGGGAGTTCCATTCATCCATCACCTGCAGTGGAATGGCATTTTTCCCCCGTCGATCCTACTTTTTCGAAGTTTTTATGTGATGGTATCATTGAGCGTATGCGTGAGCTGCGTGGTCGTCGTTAGTGTAGTTTTATGAATATATTTTGTGTTGGACTATTAGTACTTTTTACCAGCTGTATTTGTTTGTGTAGACTTTGGATGTAGACTTTTAATGTGGTTTGCGTTAATTGTTATACTATTGTTTGCGTTGCGTTGATTGTTATACTATTGTGATGTACCGGTGTTGAGTGTTCCACCGAAGGGGTCGGCGAGCCCAGGGAGGAAATGTGCTCATGGCTTTTTTGTTATTTATTGAACTGCAGGAAGAAAATGTGGACATTCTGTGATTTTTTTAAAAATTAGCGACGTTTATCGACGTTTAGCGATGCAGCACAACGTCGGTAAGCATCGGTAAGTCACCAGGTTTACCGACTCTTATCGACGTAAATCGCATCGGAAAACGTCGGTAACGTCGGTAAACGTCCCAGGATTTCCCCTTATCTTCCAAGTCGGTGAACGTCGGTAAATACTAGACATACGTCGGTAAATCCTGAAATATTACCGACGTTTACATACGTCGGTAAGCGTCGGTAAGAGCGACGATTACCGACGTTTTGTCTGTTAGCGACATGGCTTTCCGCGACCACAGGAAAATGTCGCTAAATTCGTCGGTAAATAGTTTTAGCGACGTTTTTCGCCATTTTAGCGACGTTTTTTGGCGTCGCTAATATGACCTATTCTGGTAGTAAAAGAAAGTGATGAGGTATCTTTAAGGAACCAAAGACTACAAGCTTATGTACAAACGGACGAGCAATTTAGAAGTTATTGGCTACTCAAATTCAAATTTTGCTGGTTGTGTTAATTCATGTAAATCAATATCGAGATACATTTTTACGTTTGATGGTCGAGCTGTATCTTGGAGGAGCATTAAGCAGATCTTGATTGCTACTTCCACTATGGAGGCTGTAACGCCAGTCCCAAAATACGTAGGACTTAGGAGAACATATGCATGCCAACTACGTTTCGAGAGAACTCCATTCCAGTTCGAGTATGTATAAGATGTATTTGTCAGATAGTTGTATCTCTATATCACTATGATAATTCTATATCTCAATCCATTGAAGATAAATCTTTCGTAAGACCAAGTGTACTAATGTTGGTCAGACATTAACACACTGAATCCCACGGACAACAAGAATAGACAATATATGATAAAGTGAACCAAACTCTATTACAATTGTCTGAACAAGCTTATAACAAAGAATAAAGCTTGCAAAACTACGCCATGTCAGCAGAATAAAATGACAGAAAAATAAGTATACTTGCTAGAGGAATATGATGAAAATATCAACCAAATATATACCTGAGTCGTCGCAACAACACCACCTGGATCAGCAAACTTTTTCTGCAGAAGCGACTACCTGAAGAGATCACCAGGTCCTCGGAGGACTAGCAAGACACATAATATAGAAGCCTACTTTGACAGTAATAACATGCAATGAAAGACAGTAAACAGTACAATAAATAAAGACTAAAGGATACAAGAATAAAACATAAAGAAAATGGCATACCGTCGAAAATCGTGCTAATAAACGTGACTACAAGTAAATTGAGGTAAAATGCAGCCCGGTGGTTGCTAATGGCCCTATAGATTGTTGTCCGGTGGTTGCTAACAACTTATAGTAAGTCTCTATCGTAATCCGGTGGTTGCTAACGATTGAGAGTGGTCAAGTATAGTCAACGTCTATAACAAGATCCTCGCCTAAAACTTTGAGTCAATCAAGTCAAGTCAAACATGTCAAGTCCAAGTCAAGTCAAGATTAATCATGTCAAAGGAACATGGCATAAGCTAAGCAATTCTGTCACTAGACACACACATGAACAAGATAAGAGAATATGACAAGTAATAGGCAAAATGGAAACAATCTATGTGTACGTAAAACTAGAAAATAACAACGAAACGAATCAGAAGAAATACTTAATCAAGTAAGACATAACAGAAACAACAATATTGAAATGCATGTAGATACTGTGAAGTTCGATAAGGTGTACTTGCCTGTAACCGCTGTATGAGTGTATGTTTGACCAACTCCGATGTCTTCGTTACTCCCTCCAACTTCACCTATAGTAATACACTATTAATAACATTCTAACAACTTACCATATATATATACTAGATTAATATCTATATGCAATATTCGCCATGATGTCGGTACAACACCATACAACATATATAGTACCAACTTTCTTATAAAAATAATTTATAAATAATATAAAATAATAATTTAATTTCTGAAAAATATTCATGAATATTTTTATATTACTAACAATATTATTTTATTGGTGAAAAACTCAATCACAATAACCTCATGTTGAAACTACATCGTTAATACCACATTTGGCCTACTAATTGAGTCCCGAAACAATAAATAATTAAAAGTATTAAATTCTGGAAAAATTATAAATATTATTCAAAATAATGTTTTTACATCAAACCTTGCACAACAAATAATTTAGTAAGGATATATGAAGTATTAAGGCTTTTAGATACAAAGAACACATAATTTTTGAAGTTGTGGTGTTACGACAAATGTTAAGAATTTTAATAAATACTAAACGAACTCAAAATCCAATAAAAAGATATGCATTGGAAATCTATTGATGTCTAGTTTCTTATAAAAAATATTAGAAAGATTGAATCTAGCCAAAAATAGGCAAATATCCACTCGTAATATATTTGGTCTGTTATGGACACCTTATCGTAGAATTGACGCCACAGACAAATCGTTTGAAAATGTGTGGATGACCAATTGGACATGAAAATAACCACATAGATATTTTCATTAGTTTTGGTTTCAAAAAAGATAAGATCGAAAAGTATACGAAACCCTAGATGCAAAACAGCGTACCTACTGTGACGAATTCATCACAAGTTCGGTCGACTTTGGGTGCCTTCTGCACCTCGTACTGACCAAATAGGGGATGAAGCTCCTCAGGAAGGTGCTAGGGTGTTATAGGGGTGTCCTAGGATGAAGGTGGTAGGATGGTTGAAATAGGTCGGGGTGATGAGTTTCTGTCGGGTGGAAAAAAAGTGCGAAAATAGAAAAAAAAAAAATTGGAGGGGCGCTCGGTTTGGAGAGATAAGGGGGGGTGGTGGTTATGCGGAGGAGTAATATGTATGGTTTTGATAGGTTTTATATTATGGAAATTTGGGCTTTGGTTTGGATTAATTTGGTTAGGATTTATCCCTCCAAAGGATTAATATAGTAATGGGTTTCCTTATTGGGTGGATTGTTTGACCAAGTCAAAGATAGGAGATTTAATGTACATGACTGCAATTTAATCACTAAAAATCAATTAAATATATATATAATTGATTTTGGCAACCTTAGGTAGGCTCTAACAAGTGGGGTTGCCTAGGTTATGGGCCGAACATATTTTTTTGTCGAATTGAACCAGAAAAGTCAACTAATGGGTCTCATGTGTCATTTACAAATAAATAGTACATGGAACTCGATTGAATGTCACACCCTAGGCATGTGTGTAGTAGGCTCAAAATGGGTCAAAACCATATATTTGGTGAAATAGTTTTGACCGATGTCGTGTCCCGAACTCAAGTAGAAGTTAGGTCTAAAATTATAGTAAACGGTCAAAATGTCCTAAGTTGACCCGAAGTTGTGCAAAGTCAAAAAAATGTTAGGAAACAAGTTTAGATGGGACATGATATATTAAATTGAAGGTGGATGAGTCAAGAATTCAAATATGAAATTAGATTTGAGAAATCGATAGTTGTTGTGTTCCAAAAATTAAAGATATAAAAATTACATCTATAGTCATAATTAAAATATAATATAATATTTGATAAAAATTATTTAAAAAAACTCCAAAAATTAGGGTGCTTACAGAGGCTGAGCTCGTATCTTATTTTGAGGCGACATTCCATGGTATATGGCTTAGGAGTTTCATTTTCGGGCTTAGAATTATGGATTCTATCTCTAAGCCATTGAGTATATATTGCGACAATTCAACTGCTGTCTTTTTGGTGAAGAACAACAAAAGTGAAAGTCGAAGTAAACACATCGATATTATCTTGCCATAAAAGAACATATTAAAGAAAAAAAACTTGTTATTGAGCACATTAGCACTGAACTGATGATTGCTGATCCTTTGACTAAAGGCATGCCACCGTTGAAATTCAAGGATCATGTAGTGAATATGGGACTTGGTTCACTTATGTATTTTCTATTGTACAAAAAAGTTATTAATGAAACTCTTATTATGATGTTTTCTCATATTCATGTGCACATTATTTACTTTGGAAAAAAAATCATTGGACCATGAATGAACATAAGGTTTATTGATTAAGTTATGTTGCCACATAAAGAATAATGTTAAGAAATAAATGCATTGTAATATATGAAAAATAATACTCATTATAGAGAGAAATTATCATCATGATTCATGTGTTTATTACTAAATATGAATTATAGTTGGTTTTAAGATAATACATTTGGATTAAAAGTATGGGCCAAGTGGAAGAATGTTAGTTATTGGGATGACTCATTCATCTGTGGCTCATATCTTTTGTTCCAACTTCTTTCTTATCTTGAGGGAAGTTACTAACTATCACCACTTTTTGTGAAGTGGCAACGTTATCTATATAGCAGGATTAAAGGCTTAATTCTATATATAAAGAGTTTTGGTTCCCAAACTAGACACTCACACTTCTACATATTATACCATCAAAATTAGAGTGTTGATAGCTTGGAAGTCCAAACCCAAAAGAAAGAAGCAGGAGAGTAATATTATTCATCATGTTGAAGCAACAATGGCTAGAGGTTAGTTCATTTGGGTATATTGTTATTTTGACCTATTGTTTAATTTCATATCTTGGATCATTTATTGGTTTTTCATTCCACGAATCCGTTATTCCGCGGGCGTCACGTGTTCTGCGGCACAGTGGTTCCGTGATGTTGCAGTTCTGCAGGACTAAAGTTCTACGGGCCGGCTTTCCACAGCTATCTTCTCTGTTGTCACGATTATGTTGTTGCTAGGGAGGTTTAATTTCATAACTTCCCTATTTATAGGGAGTTGCTACTGGTAACCGCCCACTTAATGAGAATTATAATTCTTGTTTTTTGTTCACGTTGGCTGGTTATGGCTGCTATATAGTCGTCTCCCCTATATATAGTTTGTGTTTGGCACTTGTGCCGAAATAAGACAGAAGAAGAAAGATAGTGTAGCAGCAACAACAACGAAGAATGTCTTTTCCATTTATTGTATGACATCTAGTGAGGCGACAAGGAGCATTCCAAAATTTTTTGTAGAACTTGCTGGTTCCTAGGAGCAGATTAATGAGAAGGATGGAATCTCGCTTTTAGCAACGTTGATCTTCGTAACTCTAGCAGAGCGACAACAACTATCTTCTAGCAGTTTTATACTGCGGTTGAGAGCTTAGCTCTATTCAGCAACTATGTTGCATTCAGAGATTTGCTCTAGTTAATAGTAACTTTGTTGCTTTCTTTCAGCAGCTTAATTATATCCACGTCGAAAAACTTTTGCTAGAGAAGACTCGAGTTTTTACTGTAAAAAGGTAAAATTTTCAAATCATAATACAATATGTAAGTACAATGTGAGGAACTCATGTTTAAAGGATTATGTTTTGTTCTGGATTATGTAACTGTGGAGATTTTGTAGGTCGATGCGTGACCCCTTTGACCCTACTGTTGGCTGGCAAGGACACAAGGAGCATTGTGTTCAATGCGGATTGAATCGAAAACCATATCTCCAATTTGGAAACTTTGGTTAGGCTTTCTTCACTAAAAACACAACCATTTTCTCCACCTCAACTCAATTCCTCAATGAACCAAATTTTTTTTGTTCTCCCACATAAATGAATCATACAAGGGCAATTTATAGGCTTCTAAATAACTTTCTTGGATCCTTCACAGAAATTGATTTATCCAATTAAAATTCTAACTAGTTTAATCCCAATCCTAGAAGAATTATTGTAACATTTTAAATCTTATCTATTAACAAGATTTGAAACTGATTTATCCAATTAAATTCTAACTATTCTTATTAATATTGAATACAATTTAAACATTATTATTAAATTTTAATATTAATTTTAATATTAATCCTAATATTTTAGCCAAAAAATTTAATTAAATTTAAATTTAATTATAATTTTAATTATAATTATAATTTTAATTATAATTTTAATTTTAATTTTAATTTTAATTTTAATTTTAATTTTAATTTTAATTTTAAATTTGTCATGTCACTTGTCACATTAACAACCACATCAACTGTCATATAAGGATGTACGAATAATATTATTCACATCACCATGTTTGATTAGATTGGAAATATGTAGTCCCAAAAAAAATTTAATTATTCCATTTTCATGTTTGGTTCACACTTGAAAAGAATCTTGATTTGTTTAAATTTTCATAAATATCCTTTCATTAATTTCATGATGCTACTATTACCATTCACATGTTTGGATAGAAATTATAATTTTGAAAGTAAAATGAGGGTATTAGCGTCCAAACAAAATACCCAAACAATATTTCTAGAAATGTAAAAATATTCGGAGGGGGGGGGGGGGGGGGGGGTGGGCTTGGGAATAGCTTTCCCACATTCATGGGAATATGAAACCCCTTGTATCCCCCTCTAATTTTCAATCATAGACATACCAAACATGGATAAGAAATTTAAAATCTATTTTCAAGCCTCTAAAACTTGAACCAAATGCACCCTTGGTCTATTCAAGACTTGGTGCGAAATTTTCATAAATTCTACAATAATGTTACCAAACAAGGGTGCTTGCTATCCCAAAAACAACAGAAAATTTGCTATAGAGATAAAAAGTTCAACAAAATTGGGTATATCGAAACAGGTTTGAAAATTTAGAAGATGAGAAACTTTCTGCCAGATGGTCTGGCGAAAATTGGACATGTCCAATTTTCACCAGACCATCTGGCTGAAATTAGGGGTGGGCACGGGTCGGGCCGGGTCCAAATTTTATGGATCCGGACCGGACCCGTTAATTGGCGGGGCGGGACGGGACGGGTCCAAAAAATATTGGAACCGGTACGGATTCGACCCGTTCGAAACGGGTCCAAACCGAGCCGACCCGCGGGTCCAAACGGATCCAAAAAAAATTCAAAAAATTATAGAATAGTAAACATTTACACATGTTCTATTATCTAGAAGAACAAAACAAGTATTATATTTTTCCAATTTCTAGAATTTGTTTACTAAACAATAACGTGTGCTATTATATATAAATTATAATATGAAAAAAATCAAAATTGATAAATAAAAAAAATCATACTCCTAGAAACGGGTCGGTTCGGGGTCCCGTTTATTTTGAAAATAGGACCCGCCCCGTCCCGTTAGTGTCACACGACCCGCCCCGGCCCGCCCCGTTTAAATTCCAAATTTTAGGAACCGCCCCGTTTGACCAATATACGGTTCGGGCAGGGTCGGAACCGCGGGTCCTGGACCCGTATGCCCACCCCTAGCTGAAATTGAACATTTGATTTTTTTTCTTTCATTTTTCGGTTTTAATTACCTATTTTCTGTATATATAATATTATCTAAAAAGAATCATAAGTAGATATATTCTTCACATAAATGAAAACAACAATAAAAACGAAAACAAATAATAAAAATCCAATTGAACCAACTACATAACTAAACCAAACCAAAAAATGAAAAAAAATAATCAAATGTTCAATTTCAGCTAGACGGTCTGGCGGAGATGGTCTGGCGAAAAGTTATTCATCTTCTAAATTTTCAAACTTGTTTCGATATATCCAATTTTGTTGAACTTTTTATTCCTACGGTAAATTTTCTGCAAAAATAATAATAATGATAGAATTCAATTTTGTAATAAAAACAATTGCTGGCTACCACCTACAAGTATAATTACATCTTAGAAAGTAAAGTGAAATAATTATTAAAGTACTGGAGAAAAGGACACAACATTTGGGTTAATACACGCACGTGGCAGCTAAACTTGCCAACTTTACTAGCAGGTTCTAAACGGATCATCATCACCTGACAGCTGAAGAAAAAAGATGGTCAATAATGGAAGCTGCAGGCCTTATGATGAGATATATTCATGCTCCTCCAAATCCGCACAACCCATCATTAGTTAGTTAATCAGCTATTCCAGGTTTTCAGACAAGTAATCCCAGCCGCAAATTAAGCAAGCATTGACTCTCCTTGTGAGGACGACTGCTTAACAGCGGTAGCCGGTAGGCAATTTACATTTCCTGCGGTTTAGATATATGACATTATTTGGTTCGCAGAATCATCGGATTAGAAAAAAAAAAAAATTATTTTTTAATGTTAGGATATCCAAAAAATTGAAGAGGAAAAAAAAATAATTTTCAATGGTAGAGAAATTAGGAGAAAAGTGATTCTATCCATCCAAATAAGGAATTGTTTTTCTACATTAAAGTATTCACTTTTCTTTCAAAAAAAATTAGCATTTCCAAATATTGGAAAAAAATCAATAAGAATTATAATTTTTTAAAGGAGAGGAAATGCCTATGAATTGATTTCTTTTCCTTTCCATTTTGCGAACCAAACGAGACCAATGTGCGTATATATGCAGATGATTGTCACGTAACTCGGCAACAATATCAAATTGTTGGATTGTATCATATTTTTTATTCAACATTCAAAGGGGGTGATAATGAATTTGATAATTTAGTCTCGTGTTCAGTAGGAGGTGGGATTATGAGATATAGATTATTGGAATTGGTTCAGACCTTATATAAATTTTTTTTTAAGGCATATGAGCTCAATCCAATATCGCACCTTATGGGCCACGGTTCAGATCATACTGCATTTCCAGCAAGTGGTATCAAAGCCCATGGTTACGGACTAGTTTAGAGAGTTCATGGTATGGGACTAGTTTGGACGACTCTAATTGGTTCTTCATGCATATATATGGATATACGTCTCTGTTCTTAAGGTGGAGTTAGGAGCTCGCTTCAAAGGTGAATTTGACACGTCCAAGGTGGAGCAAAACGTTGTGGTTGACACACAATAGTGGTGTGTGGTTGGCTTGGTTCTGTGGTTGAACATATATGTAACTCCCTTTCCCGACTACTTTGAAATATTTTATCTATTATTTTAATTGATTTAAATGGTACATACTCCAATCTTGGTTTATTTAATTTCGTTATGATTATTTTGTTATTGAGGTTATTATTATTTAATATTATTATTTTATTGTTTATATTATCTTGGTCAGATAAATATGATAATATATATATAGAGAGGATTATAGAATTATATAGGTATATATATATATATATATATATATATATATATATATATATATATATATATATATATATATATATATATATATATATATATATATTTATATATATGTGTGTGTGTGTGTGTGTGTGTGTGTGTGCAAGTGTACGTATATACGAATATATATGGATAAATATTATATATGTGTATTGGTATGTATATATGAATAAATATACATGTATTTGTATGTGTATATATATAGATATATATGTGTATATATAGATAAATAAATTATATATACGTATGTATTTGTATATGTGTGTATGTATGTATATATATATATATATATATATATATATATATATATATATATATATATATATATATATATATATATATATATATTAGTTTAATAATTAATAAGAAAAAGAAAAAGAAGGAAGAAACTGCTAAAGCAATAGTCGTGCTGCCATGGTGTCATGCAGCCTGAAAGATTTTTGCTAAACTGTCATCAGATTACAATGGGAGTTGAAAATAGAAAAGAACCCTTTAATTAGCTACATCCATTGCACAGTTGTGAGGATAAAGACGTGAACTTCACTAGTGATGAAGAACAAAAGAAAAAAAATTTAAACTTAACCGAGCCCATTAGGCTCAGCCCAGGCCGAGCTGTAAATTCCCAAACCCGCAAAACCAAGGGCCCACAACAGCGGCCTACTATTCCCCGATCAGCTCTCAGCAACTTTCCGAACCCGAGCCCAACCGAGAGCAGAACTCCTATGTATACGGCTATATATGTAGCAGTGATCGAAGTCGAGACCTAAAAACCCTAGACTAAAACTCGACGTGCGCCACCACACCTGCGCCTCCCCCCCCCACGAGTGCGCACGCCGCCCGTGGCCGCCGCACAGGCCGCCGGAGCCACGGCCAGCCGGCCGTCCACAGCCGGAATTTGCGCGCACAAACAGAGCGCAGCAGCAGTTCGTGGTATTGATGGTAGCGACTTCGCAACGACGGTTCGCAACGATCGCTCGACCGTTTTGCGAGCCGATTTCTCGGGTATGTTCCCAATATATACGAGATTATTTTCTTTCTATTAGAACGAATTTAGATGGTTTACGTTGGCCGATAAATCGAAGTGAAGTCGACGAAAAACCTACTTGCAAATAGAACAACACCCAGTCCAAACGCCCATATTGGAAGGCCGATTCTGGCCAAACCAATGACCAACTTAGAATTCTGTTTGAACAATTATTTGGACAACATTTAGGATATCATAACCCTTCTCATAGATTCGAATTTCAGTAAGTAGATAAGATGATATTCGATTCTAAAGTTTGACAAAAAACTGTTTTCAAAAATATAGAAAATAGAAAAATCGCTCGATACGACGTGCGTCCCGCCAATCCGTGCGACGTGGTCGCGAACCGAAAGCATCGAAAGCTGCGTAACGGTTTCGTGGTCGTGTGGGCTTTGACGGAATTCAAATTGGTCGCGTGTGCGCGACGAATTTGATAGGTATCCGTCGAAATTCACCATATCGACCACTGTACAAATTTTTCAATTACTTTGTGCATGCTCGTCAGATCGAGACGAAACTTGCACCAACAGGACGTATCGTTTTTCTGGTCCTGTACGCCAAGTTTGGTCCAATTCTGAGACAGTTGATAAAATTACCGTTTTGCGGGCCTCGCGGTTCCACTCAACGGGCGATTTTGTGTACGGCCCGCCGGAATCCAACTCTGGACATACGGTTGGGTTCGTATCAAAAAAATGGATCCGTAGACATGTAGTTTGACGACTTTAGAGACCGTTGACTCTGGCACGCTTTTCGGTGCAAAGCTGGTCCAACGGCGGATACCGTTTTGATCCGAAATTACCGGTTTGTCCCTGTGTCCAGAATTGGACTTAAGGATAGGCAATCCTAGCTAATTTGACTATTCTGAGAATAATGGTAATGTTTATTTCAGCTTTCGGGGACTGTTGTACGGATTTTGACTATTGTGGCACATTGAGTAGTTCAGTTTGTCGGTTTCACCAGCAAAGAATCACAGGCGAGTACAGTTTATTGTTTGCATTTTGATATTTATCTTTACTATATTTCATTGATTAGTTATTGGTTATGTGATTTTTATACTCTATTATAAATTGTTGAGTCGGGAATGAGAAGTACCAAGGATGTGTGATCCGACCGTAGACCATGTTTATTTTCATGCAGTAGACATCGTAGACCGTGTTTATTTTCATGCAGTAGACATCGTAGACCGTACTTATTTTCTGCAAGTAGACATTGGAGACCGTGTTTATTTTTTGCAAGTAGACATTGTAGACAGTGCTTATTTTCTTGCAAGTAGACCTCGTAGACCGTGCGGTGTAGTGCCCCAGACCGATCACATATCAACGGTACTTCTAACAGTTGAAAAAAGTATTTTGTGTCTATTTATCTGCTATCGGTTTTCTGTATTTCCTGTTTATTTTCAAAACATGTAATTGATGTCTAACCTCTGTTGTATAGTCATTTTCTTTATTTGAAATTGCATTCAGTGAATTGTGCTCGTTCCATTCCTGACTGGAAACCAATATTTTTCAGGTTAGCCTTGGATTTACTTAGCATGGGAGATACGGGGATACTTGCAGCCAAAAGCCTAGAGACTAGCTAGATAGTTGAGTTGGAGTCATTCTATAATTGTACAAGTTTATATTTTCTACAAATGTAAAACTTGTGATCATTATAAATTAAATTAATTTTGTGAATGAGCATTATTTGTGATTTTGATCTTCATGGCCGTGACAGCGTTCTACTGCCGACACTGCAGCATAGGCTCGCTTGGACACGTCTCGTATCCGTTTAAAAAAAAATGGGTACGGGTCGTAACAAGTTTTTGTGGTGGCCCATGCAGGTCAGTCTTCGCAAATCATGCGAACTCGTGATAGTACTTTAGTTAGTCGTACTATTGCGAGCCTGCGAATAAGAAATGCTCATTTACGAGTTAGGGATTAATTTAATTTACGAGAATGACTAGGACTAGGAGTCCCTTATACAAATTTACCGATGGGTAGTCTAGGCCATGCAATTTAGATGAGGAGTTATTAATTTTGATAGTTTGTCAGATCTCCATAGGTACACTATTATCTCTTGATATGACGATATGATCCAATGTGGATAGGTTATTCACTTTGTGAGACAGGACTTCATAGAATTAATGATCTAACCTTGATGAATTGTGCAAATCCTTCTCTTTGTCTCTTAGATATCAACCTCATATCTTAGTCGAATTGTCTATTTAGTTTCTATTTGCCCTAGGAATTACTATTTTTTATATAAAATTTTGATTAGGTTATCCATATACGAACCTCGAGTTAGTGTCGATTCAAGTTTTTTCTCGAAGGCTTGAGTACACATGAAATAGATACTATGATGGTTGTATTTCTTTGTCTTCAGTTATTACCTCCATGTTCAATCTTTTATTGTAAGGGTTGGGACTGATAGGACAAATACATACACCTTATTTCAACTTGTTTGAATCTCTAGAAGCTCATAAATTTTACGGATATAGTTAAAGGAATGTTAGTTAACTCATAATGGCAGGACAGCAGCGCACTGTCGCCATTTATTTAAATTATGGAGACTATGGATTCACTGCAGCCAGCAGCGCACTGGCGAGGCATGACCCTTAGAGTTGAAATTAGTTTAAGAAAATATAGGTGATGGGATATTGCCAAAACTATGGCTAGTGGTCCTCTCTTGATCGTAGATACCTTGAGCCAATATTGGATAGAGTTTAGAAGTGTTCGATTTTGTATCATGTTGAGTTACGAAACCAAGGGTTTACCACAGCCAGAGTATACGGGCGAGGCGTAATCCGCGGTGAAATGACTTCAAACATGATTACAAGTTTGGGATACCATAGAGGATAGGATAATGCCATACATGTCCCATAAGATCCAAAGCCGATATTAGTGGAAGTTTTGTAAGTTGGGTAGCATGTCTCCCGACCTAGCATTCTGTAGTCCTTGTGACTTACTGACGAGGAAATTGATTGACACTAATAGGTTTACCTAGAATACAGAAGTTAGAAGTCATAACCCATTAGTCGACCGAGTCCTTGTGGATAGAAAGATAGTAGGAAGACCGTATAAGCAAGAACACCGGTTAAGGTTTGATTCTCACAAAACTCGAACTACTTGTTCCTTCTTTCAAAAAATCTCGCATAATTGTATTCGACTATCTTAACAAACGCTGTTGTTACAGCTTAGTTTTGCAAGCTCACTCTGTTCTCGAGCTTGATTTGAGGCATATGTTTAGTGGGGACGCTTGCTAACTTATTGTCTAATCAGAATCAGTGTATTATGGTCTGATCAACCATGATGCATTGGTTCGCTCTTCGTTTAATTACACTACGTGGATGGAGATATATAGGTATCTAGGATCTCATCCGCGACTGCTTTGACAATTCCTCTTGAATTATATGTTCGCCCTTGAATCACGAAATTATATTCAGTAACATCTCCCTTGAATTCTTTATTATTTTTGTCTTTCACCGATTTGGAAAGATGAAAGCTCGTGATGGTAGAGAGATACAGAGTATTCCCATGGCTATGATAATGGTAGGCACAAGTGTAGCTACCATCGGCCAGTCATGTGATTCAGTTACTCGTTCTCCCATCGACCCTCAAACTACTATTGAGACTTTCAAGCCATCTAAATTTGAGAATGATTAGGGTTTTATCCTTAGTCAGAACGCCAACCTAGGGGACTATCTATTCTCAAGAAACCAAATGTTGTGAGTCTCTAATTATTTGCTGGAAGCTTGCCTTAACTAGCAACCCTTAAGCCTTGAACCAACCCTTCCTCGACCGAAGCCCACAGTTAGACATGAGATGAGTGGACAATAGGGTAATCATTTATCGTGACACTCATCCCGAGATTGGTTTCCAACAAATATTACTCTAGTTATGTAAACTTTATTATTAAGACCTAACTAGTGTTGGATCACCACAGTCACTAGCTTAGCCAATACCATAGCTTAAATACCCTGTCATATTATGATCTACCAGTTGTCAACAGCAATACACAATCACTACAACTCTTGTGACGATAGTCTGGCAGGTTGACACAAGTAGAAATTCTCGACTCAGTTGTTAGAATTCTTTTCATATGATATGCCTTAGAGATGGTTACCCCGTTGACAACTCTTGTATACTGTGGACAAGCATGTCATTCTATTTTCTCGACCATATGTCATTGTACACACTCATTTTCCAATTATTGAGGAACGATCTTTGACTTGACTTATATCTATCATATTTCGTTACGTCGTACCTTATTCTTTATTACCGAGAATCGAGGTACGATATCCTGACATTGAAATCCTTCTAACCTCATTATTCCTAAGACCATGTCCTAACTTCTAAGGTGGGTAGACTGTAAGCCTTCCAAAATTTTGGGATATACAAGGATTACCAATTGATTTGAATGATTTCCATTAGGATGATAATTGGTGCCTCTTGGACTCCCACTTTCCATTTAGATCATTTTGTATCCCCGACCGTGTCACTAACAATCGGAGCACGAGACCAGTTGTTACCTTCCAGCAAATTTTATATGCAAGATCTAGACGAGTCCACCTTCATCTAGGTATATCATGTCCCACTCAAACACATCCCCTTGTACTCTATTTTTATGGTACGACTTTCAGGCCAAAAGGACTAGTTATAACCCTTACCATAATACTCGTATACTTTCCGACTACAATTAGAGACTCTAACTCGACTCGAACCTTTTGACCCAATATATGGTGGTGATCTACTCGAAGCCACTAGGCACATGTCACCAGTGTGCCACTCAATTGTGCCTTCTCGTGCTACTTAAACAAAAAATCACTGAAGGCACATTTTGAGCTTTAGGGACCTAGCTAACCAACCTGACTAGCAACTAGCCCAATCCCCTGGGTAGAAACCTATTCTAGGATACCCTAATCTAGTGAGAGTAGTTTTATCATAGGGATCTTATCCAGTCCATATAGATTGAAATCCAATGTTCATCCAACCAATGACTGACGTCCAATAGGGAACCCATTAAGACCCAGTAAAACCCATTCATGCATACCACTATTTTTGGACTATAAGACTGAACTATTTGAAATAGGTCCCTATACCTAATATGTAGTTCCCACCCCTTAGAATGTGAATCCATTCGTAACCTTTATTCCATCTACCTGGAAGTCGTGATATGATCTTGTGTTGCACTATATCCCTTGCTCGTGTGTTTAAATAATCACGGGAAAGATCACAATCCTGATTTTTCAAATCCCGTTCTATTATATAACCTTGTTTAGATTAATTTCGAGAACGAAATTTTCGTATTACATGGATTGCAAGCCCATCTAGGAAATGAAGAGTTTTTCAATTTAGCAAGCGACTAGACTAGAGTAGCCCAGTTTAGCAAATAAGTTAATGGTTCGTAAACATTCTTAGCTGTGTCGTTGGATACCCTCTACCGCTCTTGAAACTTCATAGTTGTTCTTGATTATTCTTCCTTATATTTCTGTCCTGCCAATTTCAGAAGACGAATGATCATGCTTATTAGAATTTGCCAATATTTCTTAGCTACTTGTGTAAATTTGTTGATTGTTAGATTTTAGGATATTTGATAGATATGAGAGGATTATAGAGGCCAAAAGCAGTAGATATCTATTTGTAGCAATTTTAGCAAGTAGTTTGAAGATTACAAGTTTTAGTGACATAGCTTTGAGGGAGTAGTGTGACCAAAGGTGGATAGAAGTCCTCGACGATTCGTAGTTACGGAATGACTAGAAGGAGGATACAACTATTTTTGGGAATTAAAATTTAAGGCGATTAAGGTTCAGGTAGATTTCTTATTGAATCTTAAGGAATAGTTATGGATTAGAATTTCGAGGACGAAATTATTTTAAGGTGGGTAGATTTGTAACTCCCTTTCCCGACTACTTTGAAATATTTTATTTATTATTTTAATTGATTTAAATGGTACATACTCCAATCTTGGTTTATTTAATTTCGTTATGATTATTTTGTTATTGAGGTTATTATTATTTAATATTATTATTTTATTGTTTATATTATCCTGGTCAGATAAATGTGATAATATATATAGAGGGTTATAGAATTATATAGGTATAAATGTGTATGTATGTATATATATATATATATATATATATATATATATATATATATATATATATATATATATATATATATATATGTGTGTGTGTGTGTGTGTGTGTGTGTGTGTGTGCAAGTGTACGTATATACGAATATATATGGATAAATATTATATATGTGTATTGGTATGTATATATGAATAAATATACATGTATTTGTATATGTATATATATAGATATATATGTGTATATATAGATAAATAAATTATATATAAATAAATATAGATAAATAAATTATATATACGTATGTATTTGTATATGTGTGTGTATATATATATATATACGTATTAGTTTAATAATTAATAAGAAAAAGAAAAGGAAGGAAGAAACTGCTAAAGCAATAGTCATGCTGCCATGGTGTCATGCAGCCTGAAAGATTTTTGCTAAACTGTCATCAGATTACAATGGGAGTTGAAAATAGAAAAGAACCCTTTAATTAGCTACATCCATTGCACAGTTGTGAGGATAAAGACGTGAACTTCACTAGTGATGAAGAACAAAAGAAAACAATTTTAAACTTAACCGAGCCCATTAGGCTCAGCCCAGGCCGAGCTGTAAATTCCTAAACCCGCAAAACCAAGGGCCCACAACAGCGGCCTACTATTCCCTAATCAGTTCTCAGCAAATTTTTGAACCCGAGCACAACCGAGAGCAGAACTCCCATGTATACGGTTATATATGTAGGAGTGATCGAAGTCGAGACCTAAAAACCCTAGCCTAAAACTCGACGTGGGCCACCACACCTGCGCCTCCCTCCCCCACGCGTGCGCGCGCCGCCCGTGGCCGCGGCACTGGCCGCCGGAGCCGCGGCCAGCCGGCCGTCCACAGCCGAAATTCGCACGCACAAACAGAGCGCAGCAGCAGTTCGCGGTATTGATGGTAGCGACTTCGCAACGATGGTTCGCAACGATCGCTCGACCGTTTTGCAAGCCGATTTCTCGGGTATGTTCCCAATATATACGAGATTATTTCCTTTCTACTAGAACAAATTTAGATGGTTTACGTTGGCCGATAAATCGAAGTGAAGTCGACGAAAAACCTGCTTGCAAACAGAACAACACCCAGTCCAAACGCCCATATTGGAAGGCCGATTCTGGCCAAATCAATGACCAACTTAGAATTCTGTTTGAACAATTATTTGGAAAACATGTAGGGCATCATAACCCTTCTCGTAGATTCGGATTTCAGTAAGTAGATAAGAAGATATTCGATTCTAAAGTTTGACAAAAAACTGTTTTCAAAAATATAGAAAATAGGAAAATCGCTCGATACGACGTGCGTCCCGCCAATCCGGGCAACGTGATCGCGAACCGAAAGCATCGAAAGCTGCGTAACGACTTCGTGGTCGTGTGGGCTTTGACAGAATTCAAATTGGTCGCGTGTGCGCGACGAATTTGATGCGTATCCGTCGAAATTCATCGTATCGGCCCCTGTGTAAATTTCTCTATTAATTTGTGCACACACGTCATATCGAGACGAAACTTGCACCAACAGGACCGTATCATTTTTTTGGTCCCGTACGCCAAGTTTGGTCCAATTCTGAGACAATTGATAAAATTACCGTTTTGCGGGCCCCGCGGTTCCACTCAACGGACAATTTTGTGCACGGCCCGCCGGAATCCAACTCTGGACATACGGTTGGGTTCGTATCGAAAAACTGAATCCGTAGACATGTAGTTTGACGACTTTAGAGACTGTTGACTCTGGCACGCTTTTCGGTGCAAAGCGGGTCCAACGGCGGACACCGTTTTGACCCAAAATTATCGGTTTGCTCCTGTGTCCAGAATTGGACTTAAGGACAGGCAATCATAGCTAATTTGACTATTCTGAGAATAATGGTAATGTTTATTTCAGCTTCCGGGGACTGTTGTACGGATTTTGACTATTGTGGCACATTGAGTAGTTCAGATTGTCGGTTTCACCAGCAAAGGACCACAAGCGAGTACAGTTTATTGTTTACATTTCGATATTGATCTTTACTATATTTCATTGATTAGTCATTGGTTATGTGATTTTTATACTCTATTATAAATTGTTGAGTCGGGAATGAGAAGTACCAAGGATGTGTGATCCGACCGTAGACCGTGTTTATTTTTATGCAGTAGACATCGTAGACCGTATTTATTTTCATGCAGTAGACATCGTAGACCGTGCTTATTTTCTGCAAGTAGACATTGTAGACCGTATTTATTTTTTGCAAGTAGACATTGTAGACAGTGCTTATTTTCTTGTAAGTAGACCTCGTAGACCGTACGGTGTAGTGCCCCAGACCGATCACATATCAACGGTACTTCTAACTGTTGGGGAAAGTATTTTGTGTCTATTTATCTGCTATTGGTTTTTCGTATTTCCTATTTATTTTCAAAACATGTAATTGATGTCTAACCTCTGTTGTATAGTTATTTTCTTTATTTGAAATTGCATTCAATGAATTGTGCTCGTTCCATTCCTGACTGGAAACCAATATTTTTCAAGTTAGCCGTGGATTTACTTAGCATGGGAGATACGGGGATACTTGCAGCCAGAAGCCTAGAGACTAGCTAGATAGTTGAGTTGGAGTCATTCTATAATTGTACAAGTTTATATTTTCTACAAATGTAAAACTTGTGATCATTATAAATTAAATTAATTTTATGAATGAGCATTATTTGTGATTTTGATTTTCATGGCCGTGACAGCGTTCTACCGCCGACACTGCGGCGTAGGCTGGCTTGGACACGTCTCGTATCCGTTTAAAAAAAAACGGGTGCGGGTCGTGACAATATCGAGATGACAATATGTTAGTTCTCCTGAGTGTTAGACTGGAAGGAACGAATAAAGGTAACAGGGGTGCCAAAGTTGTTCGGCTGACGAAAATGACAAAAACGAGCAAAGGTAGCAGGGGTGCTAAGGTCGTTCGGCTGATGGAAACGAGTAAAGGTAGCAAGAATGCTAATGTTGTTCGTTCTCAAGGTATAGTTAGGAGCATATGCGACTACAAAAATAGACTTCAAAGTGGATTTGACTCACCCAAGACGGAGTAAGACATTGTGGTTGGCACACAATGATGGTGTGAGATTGGCATGGTTTTGCGGCCGAACGGATCGAGAGGACAATATGTTCGACCTCTTGGATATTCGGCTGGCGAAAACGAGCAAAGGTAGCAGGGGTGCTAAGGTTGCTCGACTAGCAAAAACAAGCAAAATATATGATGACAATATGTTAGATCTCCTGGGTGTCCAACTGGTGGGACGTTGTGGTTGGCGCATAATGGTGTTGTATGATCGGCTTGGTTGTGTGGTCAAACGGATCGATATGACAATATATTGGATCTTCTGGGTGTTCGTCTGGCGGGAACGAGTAAAGTTAGCAGAGGTGTCAAGATTGTTCGGCTGGCGGAAACGTACAAAATATATGATGACAATATGTTGGATCTCTTGGGTGTTCGGCTGGCGGGAACGAACAATGGTAGCAGGGGTGCTAAGTTTGTTCGGATGGCAAAAACGAGCAAAAATGTAGCAGGAGTACTAATGTTGTTCAGCTGACGGAAACGAACAAAAGGTAGAAAGATTGCTAAGGTTGTTCGGCTCGCGAAAACGAGCTAATGTGGAGATTGTTGGATTTTATCTCGTTTCCACCTAAGATGGAGATTGTTGGATTGTATCTCGTTTCCGGTTGAGTCCTTAAAGGGGATGACAATGAAGTTGGTATTTTAGTCCCATATCGGATTTGAGGAGGAATCATGAGATGTAGATAATTGAAATTGATTTAGACCTTATATGAAAAAAAAAATTAAGCATATAAGACAAATCCAATATCGCACGTCATGAACCTACTGTAGTTCAGATAACACTTTCCCAACACAAATCATAATAAACATGTTACAACCATTTAAAATCGTTCATGACAATTTTGAAGTCTATTGTCGTTCGGGTATGAAGAGGCTGAGGTGTTGAAAATATCTTCAATTAAGATTTATTGTAGGGCGGAACTTGAAACACTAAGGGTCTGCTTGGATTGAGGGAAAAAAATAAGCAGGGTTAAGTGGGGTTAATGAGGGAGAGTTAAGCGAGGGGAGTAAAGTCAATACATTGAACCTTACTTGAATTGGAAGGAGAGTTAAGTGGGGGTATTTAATAACTCTTGCTTGGATTGGAGGTTTTAAGTGAGAGGATGATTAATAAAAATATGATACTTACCAAAATAACCTTATTACATATGTCATAAAATAAAATTTGATTGAAATTTTAATTAGAACTTGTCAAAATATCTTCACAAATTAAGAAGCTACGAATTAACATGTTGAGAACAAGAAAAAAATGGAAAAAAAATTATGATATTTTATAAACAAATAAGGGACATTTATGACTTTTTAAACAAAACCCCTCAATCACCCTCGTTAACCCTCCGATTTGGGAGATTAAAAAAAAGGACAAAAGATGGTGAAATAAACCCTCCCTTAATCCTCTATAAACCTCCCTCCTAAACCTCCACCCTCAAACCAAGCATGGTTTTATTTCTCCATCACTTAACTTTTCCTTACTTAACTCTCTTAACCCTCAATCCAAGCAGACCCTAACGGTGGATTCTTGTATGTACAAAACAAAACTATAATATATTAAATAATTAAATTATATTTTAAATTATATTAAACTATTTAAAATATTATATTAATATGCTTTAAAATTAGTGATAGGTATATTTTCAGGATTTTGGATATATATTTAGTTAAATAATATTATGTATTTAGTTTAAATATATGCTTAATTGTAATCTGATACTCTCAACTATTCCACTTTTTGAACTTAATATCCTAAATTAGATATGCATCAACTTAATACCATCAACTATTTGAATATTTTCAAATTGATACCCAAAATGACAAAATTGTTCTCTTTCTCTACCCAACTCCCACCCCATGGGCTGCCCACCCCCTCCGCCTCCGGCTACCCCGACCCCCACTCCGGTTGCCTCCATCCCCTCCAATATTGTTACTCCCCTCCAGCCCCCCTCCGTCTCCCTCCGACTGCACCACCCCGCCCCCTCTCTCCTACGCGGCGACGGCGCACGGAGAGAGAGAGGAGGGGCGGACGGGGTGGGGCAGCTGTGGCGGGAGAGGAGAGAGGGCGGTCGGAGGCGGAAGGGACGGCCAGAGGGGGGTTTAAGCTGAGGGAGGAGGGGGTACAACCGGCGGGGACGGGAGGGAGAGTATGGTGGGTGGGTTGGGGGGGCAGCTGAAGGAGGAGGGGGAAGGGATGATGTCATGCCCCAGTACCGGAATACTGAGACGGACTAGGCCAGCTACTCCATATGAGGTATATAAACGTCATACGACGATCGTGGCTGTCAAGATACAAGGGGGTGCATGCCTAATCAAGTCTCCTATGGTCTCACAGAGCATCTATGCCTCAATCAATCAAAACAAGAAGCAGTAAATAATGATCATATAAGACAAAGCAGTAAGGCGTCCCCGACGCTTCATCAAAATGAATCATGAGCCTAGCTATACAAAATGATAAGCTAGTGCCGAGAGTCATAGGTACATAACCGTAGTCAGCTGCAGTCTGATTTAATTACAATTATGTAAAAGGAAACTAATGTCCATAACAGCCGACTAAACAGGTGCCGGTAGCTAAACGTCAAGTACAAAATATAAGTTATCAGAACGGTAAAGAAAAAACCCACTCATGGTCCCTGGCATCCATACTCCTCGTGTGCACCATTGTTCGGGTATAAGGCTAGATCCTCTGGTGCTGCTACGAGATCTGGCCAAACAAAACCAGCGGGGTCAGGCCTCGAATAGCAAGTACCACAAGGGAGCACAAAAGGGTGAGATAAAACCCAAGCGTAATAATAAGACATGATTCAAGAGTTCTAGGCTTATACCATATCATTGAGACAATACGACACCCTTACAACCAAACAAGGACAAACGGTACCAATATCATGCCAAAATAAGATATATCCTATAACCATGGACAGGTGAAGGGCTTCCGATCGCGACTTCAGTCCATAGCCTATCGCAGCACAATAGCCCAACCCAACAACCAAACAAGGACATGGGTTGGACCACGCACCACAATAGTCCATGTTCCTCTGTTGCTAACAGAAGAAAACATATCACAAACAAGTCAGCTTACAAGCGGCCAATCAATCCTACGGCTTTCTATGATTTGCCTGGATTATCCCAGTAATACAATATATAGGAATCCTCAGATAATCGTGCCAACTCGACAGGGCTAGCCAAACCATTTTATATATACATATACGCGTAGCACATTAATTATGCACCGGTCCCCCGTAAGGTTACCGTGCTGAAACATATAACACATAGCGCATAGGAGTCGAATATAGTCATCCGCTATAGGCGAATGAAACCATATCCGTGGCGGCCAACCCGACACGTCAGGACTGGACCTGAGGTGGCTAGTATGGCACGATCTCGAGATTCTGTTCCCTCCCAATACTTCTACCGATTTAAGTTGCTTAGATTAACCCTATCTTGATATTGTAATTACATGTCATGGTCACATGGTCATCCTCCTATATGTCGTACCATAATACGTGAACCCTAAGCATGAATCCACATCGGCTCAAGGAGTCCCAAATCTAGATCCATGCTTAGTGTAATGCATCAAACAGCAATCAACATACCACGATACTATTACTGACCAATTACTATGACTGTGCTGGAAGGTACACATGTATTGACATATAACGCGAATGATCACTTAGCACGTAGAGTCACACCTCATTGCACTCATTAAATAGCACCGCAGTGCATACTAATATTGTATCTCAATACACACTTAGAACAGGTACCAGCACGTATACAGGTAATCAAATCAGGAACACTGTCAAGTCATAAAGTCACAAGGACCCCTCATGACATAAAATTCGCATATGAATTCTGGTTAAAGTGAAACATGAAGATTCTTGAAGCCAAGACAAAGATCTACAACTTTTATGTTGGAAGTTGGAAGAAATTCTGGCCACAAATCAGCCAAATAGGACAAAACATACAAAAGCAGCCAAAATAGGCACGATACAGTACTATGCAAGCCATGCGGTACTATGCAAGCCATGCGACCAAGCTGCATGCGGCCAGACTACCTGCGGCCAAGACTCATACGGCCAAGCTGTGCATGCGGCCAAGCAATGAAGTCCGCATGACTTCATGCGGCCAAGCAATGAAGTCCGCATGACTTCATGCGACCAAGGGTCATGCGGCCAAGCAATGAAGTCCGCATGACTTCATGCGGCCCAAGCAAATGAAGTCACCGCTCATCTTCTCTAAAATCCGAAAAGATAGGCCATGGAAGCCATGGCTTCCAAGCTCCGTCCATCCTCCAATTTAAGTCGAAAATTAGACTTCCATAGGTCAAAATGTGGTAGAACGAAATTCTCTACAACATAGAACAACTAGATTTCGAAAACAAGTAAGTTTGATAGATCAAAACCCAATAAAACTAAAAATAAAGTAAACTTAGATCTACAAGAATTTATCCATCAAAACCGAAAATACCAAGTACTAAACTTGTAGAGGATGATGAGAAGAACAATATAGATAAATAATATCAAAGAAAAAATC
This sequence comes from Iris pallida, assembly GCA_029216955.1. Lineage (NCBI taxonomy): Eukaryota > Viridiplantae > Streptophyta > Magnoliopsida > Asparagales > Iridaceae > Iris > Iris pallida. Next base: position 980,821 of record JANAVB010027599.1, read on the forward strand.
AAGAATGAAAAATACAAGAATCTCTCCATTTGGTGCAAGGTGTACTTGCCTAAATGTTGGTTGGAGGAAAAATGGAATGAAAAGTGAATGAGGAGAGAGAGTGAGAAAGAGAATATATATAGGGGTTGGATTGACTCATAAAACCCTAATCTTAACATGACCTGACCATATGACTAATGACATGCTTAAAGGTTACATGCAACAATTAATCAAATTATTTAAATAAAAATCCTAACCTTAACACGGTTCAGAAATCTTATCATCGAAATAGTGAATATAGTGCCCCGAAATTCGTGATACGTATTTTATACGTATTTCTGACCCGTATTTCTTATTTCTTGATTAGTTAGTTGTGATTTATTTCATATTTATTATTTTGGTTTAATTGGCTTATGGTTCATCATGGCATTGCATTGGCTTGGCTTGGTTCGGTTTGGTGGGTTTGGCTTGGTTTGGTTTTATATGGAGAACCAAGGGTGAACCCCCTACCTACCACCACCACTATCATTTATAAATCCCCACTTCCTTCTCACTCTTCATTAATCTTCTTCACCATTAATCTTCTACCTACCAGGAGAGAGGGAGAGAGAGCTAGGCAAGTGCACCTTGCTTCATGGAGGAACCCACAATTTATTATTCCATTCTCTTACTTGCAGCATTCTAACACTCTTTAGTACTTGGCATTTTCTTTTTCCATGGCTAGATTCTTATAGATTCAAGTTTATTTTATTTTTGAAGTTCTTGGGTTTTGATCTATTTAGCATTGTTATTTTCGAGTTTTGATAGTTCTATGTTGTAGAGTAGCTCGTTCTACCCCATTTTGACCTAAGGAAGTTCGGATTTGGGTTCTGGATGAAGGTTTTACGTTGCTTGGAAGCCATGGTTGCTTAGCTCTTCTTCTCGGAAATTGGAGAAGAAGAACAGTTTTTGAGCCGCATGGACTCAGCCGCATAACCCTATACGGTGAGTTCTATTTGGCCGCATGGAATTTCCCAGCCGCATAAAGACTTCTTGACCTACTGAGCCGCATGAACTTCTTCGGCAGTTCTGGCCGCATGGTGATTCAGCCACATAGGCAGCACTCGACCGCATGACAAGTTCATGCGACGAGCATTCCTTCAGCCGCATGTAGTCCTTCATATTTAAAACACATGACTAGGCTTCCCAATTGAGCCGCATAGGATTTCCTACCCTTCCTGAGCCGCATGAGTTTCTCCTTTCAGCCGCATAACCCTGATTGACCCAGCCGCATAAGGCTCGTTCTCTGAGCCGCATGAGACCCATCTCCTTGAGCCGCATGGGATGTGCTGTCTCAGCCGCATAAGGCTCAGTCTTCTTGAGCCGCATGCCCCGACCCGCCCATAGCCGCATAAGTCCCCATTTCTGAGTCGTATGGACTTCTCATGCCTTGCCCTGTTATTTTATTATTATTATTATTATTATATATTTTTACGCTCATTTTTATCCTTACGCTTTTTGTCCTGAACTTGATAAATCACGATTTGATTGGCATGATTGAAATAATAATTGTACTTGCTATAGTGTGACAAGAAATTGGCATGACACGGCATGGCACTAACATGTCTTGATAGTGGCCCGTCGTGGCGCACTCTTGATAAGTAATATTGATAATGATAGTGGCCCGTCGTGGCGCACTCTTGACAAGAATTAATTAATTATCCTGACACCGTGGGTGATTGCATTGATTGTGCTTGTATAAGCTACTAGTCCGGTTGTGTCTTGCATCATGTCTAGGGCATGATCCCTGAGTACCACGGTCAGGGATTCATACTGAATCTGGCTAGGTTAATGACTAGATTGATCAAATAGTTCATGGAGAATTTTCCAGTTACCTGTTGCCCATTTGGTCTCGGCCTTATATATACATGGGATTTGTTGCTATCCGTCGAGATGAACGCACTTCCAGCCCACCGTCGAGTGTGGTACCTTAGGACACATGTATCTTACTACAGTGTGTCTGCTATATCATGCTATCTTTTTCTTTTCTTTGCTGGGATCACTCAGGTAGTAACAAACAGGTAACCGGACTTGGAATTCTCAGTGCATCTTGCTAGTAACTAGGCCTGTGATAATCCTAGTTAGTTAAAGTATCAAGCCGTACTTATTGCTTGGCCGTGATTGTTGGATGGGGTTCAATCTGTCTAGTCTAGTCTTGATCCTGTACAAGATTGTTACATGTCTTAATTTCTTATATTTACCTTGCCGATAAATGGTGGGAGAAGCCAAGTTCCGTTCAGACGAAGGGTTACAACCCCGGTCCTTGTTTTGTTTACGGGTTGTAACCTGGTTATCTGAATAGTCCCATGGTTATCTCGTCGTATATCACCTGTTATGTTTTTCCTTAATTCCTGTCTTTATTACCTTATTATTATTATGCTAATTGCTGGTTTTAGTTCCTAAGTGAAACCTCCTTTGTGGCACTTGCTCGTTCTGGGGTCTGACCCAGCTGGTTTTGTATGGCTAGATACCGGAGCAGCAGTAAAGGATCTACCTGCTTTCCAGCCCGATGGTGATCGCCAGGCATAACCAGGGCAATGAGTGAGTTTCTTTTGTTCTCCCACTATAATTGTACATTATTCTTTTGAGGCGTTTAGCCGACGAGCACTTGTTAGCTCGATGTAAATTTACCTTCTGTCTGCCTACGGCTATAATCATGATTGGCAACTCGAGGTTGATCATGTATGACTTAACTCTTGCTAGTCCTTACATTTTGTACGACTAGCTTCATGATCATCTGGATATGTAATGTTTGGGATGCCTTACAATTGTATATTTGGTGATCTGATATCTTGTAACTATCATTACTTGTTGAGATTGAGACAATAGCTTGATTTTGACCCTAAGAGACTGATGGTTTGTAGTGTACCCTCACATAGCTAGACAGCCATGACCGTATAGTGGGATGGTTGCCGTTCCGTTATACGTAGCTGGATATGCACGCCTCCGTTCCTCAGTATTCTGGTTCAGGGGCGTGACAGTGAACCACGCCCACAACCAAACAAGGACAAGGGATGGCACACTAATCCGCGACGAGATACTATTCCTTACCATGGCCAGTTACAAATACATAATACATACAATCAAGATACGGGTGCCAGATACCATATACAGAAAAAATCAAAAATTTATGTATTCCGGAAACAAGGAGTGACATCTCTACCCTCCTTCGAAAAATTTCGTCCTCAAAATTTTATTAAGGCTAGTCGAGCACGCTCTTAGATCACGAAATACACTCATGACATATAGCAAGCACAATTATCAAACAACACATGGCACATGAATAGATTACGAAAGAAAGAACAATTAAGTAAAAGCACAAACAATAATCATACCCTAGAAGGAAAGTGATCGGAGACATACGAATAAAATATGCCTCCCGAGTCAGTTGGGTAGGAATTCGTCCTCGTGGTCCTATACTGACTCCCAAAGCGGACAAAGGTCAACACTTGGGATAAGTTGGTACCAATGACTTAATCAAGAACGAGACTCTGCCCATGACGTACTCTCGTAATCAAGACACATGATGAATATCACGTATCACATGATACAAAAACAGATGAGTGAGACGAGAAAGTCGCCTTCACTCTTCGAATATAGAACTCAAGGAATTATAATAGATAATACTGAAAAATTACCCACAATCTGACCGCCTTCGGCTAACCTCTGCTCTAATACTCCAAATTCTATTTGCCTCTGCCTCTGCTAGACTCTCTGCTACTGCCTTCCCTGGCCCTGCTGTTGTGGCCTCTGCTGTCCAACCTGATGTGGTCCTACCTGATGTTACGTTTATCGGTACATCTGAGCCTGAGTAAGTAATAGACGCTGGGCTAATGGCCTTACTGCTAGTGCTGGCACTTAATACGGTGATACCTCTGGAGCTGGCAACACCGAAAACTGTTGAACTGGCCCTCCTGGCCTCTGTATCTGTGGGCACATAGCTATACGATGGTCTGAACCTCCATACCTCAAGCACTGCCCATTCGCTGACCGACATACTTCCCGAGTGTGCCCTCCCATTACCACAATAAGTGCAACCTACTGGTGCCTCCTGACGTTGTTGGTGCCTCGATTGCTGCTGTCGAACTGGTGTCGTCACAACTGTTGTGATCGGAGCTGCATCACGAATACGGACGCCAGGCGCAGGTGCTGACGTCCGAGGTACTGCTCCTTTTTCTTCCGCACTCTGCGTATGAGACTTCTTCTGGCCTCCAGTCCTTGTTGATAACCTTTGAATAATAAGCTCATGCCTTCGAGCCACCATCAATAATGCATCGAATGTCTGGTAGTCGTGCCCCTCGACCAGCTGCATAATCTCTAAGTGAAGTCCCTGCTGGAACCTCATAGCCTTCTCTGGCTCTATCGCCACCATCGTCGGCACAAACTGACTCAATCTGCAGAACTCCGCTGCATAGCCATCTACCGTGCTACCAGCCTGCTTGAGGCTAATAAATCTCTGCTGAAGCTCATACCGAGCTACCACGCAAAAGTACTTGGCCTTGAATCTGGTACTGAAGCTATCCCAAAGAACAGGATGCCCCATTCCAACCTCTTCTGATGCCCACCAGTCGCGGGCGAGATCCTGAAGTAACAGTCTGACCTGGTCAACCTTCTCTCCGGCTGGAACCTTCACTGCGATCAATATGGCCTCAATATCCTGAAGCCAAGCATCCGCCGTGATGGCATCCTTCGTGCCGTAAAAGTATCTCGGGTTAAGTCGACAAAACCTCCCCGACTCTCCTGAATCATTCCTGACACTCCTCTCAAGAGCTAGCTGTAATCCCTGATTCAGTAGCACATTCTGTTCTTGCTGCTGGGTCTGTTGTTGCTGGGTCTCCAATAACCCTCTGATAATCTGCAATAGTGCCGGTGCTTCTAGTACTATTGGTACTACCGGCATCACTGGAGGTACGAGAACCTCTGGCCTCTGCGGCTCAACTGACTCATGTTCGGTAATATTCTCGATATGAATATATCCAGGTAGAGGGGCTACCCCTTGCTGATCTTCAACTGGTACCTGCTCTACTGAATTCTCTTCCATGCCTACTCCTCCAATAGCCGAGAACGATGTGCCCCTAAAGGAAAGGATACAAGGTATCAAAAGACAGGACGAAAAGGAATCGATGATGATAATCAAGTTAGTAATCAAGGAGGGAGAAAGAGAAAACGAATCAGGAGATCAAGGGAAATAAGTTTTGATTGAGACTCCTATAATCGCAACACCCCACAAGTCTGAAAAATAGACCTGTATGGGCCACCAATAAAACCTTGTCACGCCCCAGTACCGGAATACTAAGACGGACTAGGCCAACAACTCTATATGAGGTATATAAATGTCACACGGTGATCGTGGCTGTCAAGAGACAAGGGGTGCATGCTACAATCAAGTCTCCTATGGTCTCACAGATCATCTATGTCTCAATCAATCAAAACAAAAAGCAGTAAATAATGATCATATAAGACAAAGCGGTAAGGCGTCCCCGACGCTTCATCAAAATGAATCAAGAGCCTAGCTATACAAAATGATAAGCTAGTGCCGAGAGTCATAGGTACATAACCGTAGTCAGCTGCAGTCTGATTTAATTATAATTATGTAAAAAAAAACTAATGTCCAGAACAGCCGGCTAAACAGATGCCGGTGGCTAAACGCCAAGTACAAAATATAAGTTATCAGAGCAGAGAAGAAGAAATCCAATCATGGTCCCTGGTGCCCATACTCCTGGTGTGCACCATTGTTCGGGTAGAAGGCTGGATCCTCTGGCACTGCTACGAGATCTGGCCAAACAAAACCAGCGGGGTCAGGCCCCGAATAGCAAGTACCACAAGGGAGCACAAAAGAGTGAGATAAAACCCAAGCGTAATAATAAGACCTAATTCAAGAGTTATAGGCTTATACTATATCATCGAGACAATACGACACCCTTACAACTAAACAAGGACAAATGGTGCCAATATCATGCCGAGATAAGATATATCCTATAACCATGGGCAGGTGAAGGGCTTCTGATCGCGACTTCGATCCATAGCCTATCGCAGTACAATAGCCCAACCCAACAACCAAACAAGGACATGGGTTGGACCACGCACCACGATAGTCCATGTTCCTCAGTTGCTAACAGAAGAAAACATATCACAAACAAGTCGGCTTACAAGCGGCCAATCAATCCTACGACTTTCTATGATTTGTCTAGATTATCCCAGTAATGCAATATATAGGAATCCTCAGATCGTGTCAACCCAGCAGGGCTAGCCAAACCATTTTATATATACATATACGCGTAGCACATTGATTATGCACCGGTCCCCGTAAGGCTACCGTGCTGAAACATATAACACATAGCACAAAGGAGTCGAGTATAGTCATCCGCTATAGGCGAATAAAACCATATCCGTGGCGGCCAACCCGACACGTTAGGACTGGACCTGGGGTGGCTAGTATGGCACGATCTCGAGATTCTGTTCCCTTCTAATGTTTCTACCAATTTAAGTTGCTTAGATTAACCCTATCTTGATATTGGAATTCCATATCGTGGTCACATGGTCATCCTCCTATATGTCGTACCATAGTACGTGAACCCTAAGCATGAATCCACATCGGCTCAAGGAGTCCCAAATCTAGATCCATGCTTAGTGTAATGTATCAAACAACAATCAACATACCACGATACTATTACTGACCAATTACCATGACTGTGCTAGAAGGTACACATGTATTGACATATAACACGAATGATCACTTAGCACGTAGAGTCACACCTCAGTGCACTCATTAAATAGCACTGTAGTGCATACAAATATTGTATCTCAATACACACTTAGAACATGTACCAGCACGTATACAGGTAATCAAATCAGGAACACGGTCAAGTCAGGAAGTCACACGGACCCCTCATGACACGGACCCCTCGTGACATAAAAGTCGTATATGAATTCTGGTTAAAGTGAGACATGAAGATTCTTGAAGCCAAGACAAAGATCTACAACTTTTATGTTGGGAGTTAGGAGAAATTTTGGCCACAAATCAGCCAAATATGACATAAAACATATAAAAACAGCCAAAATAGGCACTATACGGCACTATGCAAGCCATGCGGCACTATGCAAGCCATGCGACCAAGCTGCATGCGGCCAGACTACTTGCGGCCAAGACTCATGCGGCCAAGCTGCATGCGGCCAGACTACCTGCGGCCAAGTCTTATGCGGCCAAGCTGCATGCGGCCAAGCAATGAAGTCCGCATGACTTCATGCGGTCAAGCAATGAAGTCCGCACAACTTCATGCGGCCAAAGGTCATACGGCCAAGCAATGAAGCCCGCATGACTTCATGCGACCAAGGGTCATGCGGCCAAGCAATGAAGTCCGCATGACTTCATGCGGCCCAAACAAATGAAGTCACTGCTCATCTTCTCTAAAATCCGAAAAGATGGGCCATGGAAGCCATGGCTTCCAAGCTCCGTCTATCCTCCAATTTAAGTCGAAAATTGGACTTCCATAGGTCAAAATAGGGTAGAACGAAATTCTCTACAACATAGAACAACTAGATTTCGAAAACAAGCAAGTTTGATAGATCAAAATCCAAGAAAACCGAAAATAAAGTAAACTTAGATCTACAAGAATTTCTCCATCAAAACCGAAAAATACCAAGTACTAAACTTGTAGAGGATGATGAGAAGAACAATATAGACAAATAATATAAAAAAAAATCAAGAATGAAAAATGCAAGAATCTATCCATTTGGTGCAAGGTGTACTTGCCTAAATGTTGGTTGGAGGAAAAATGAAATAAAAAGTGAATGAGGAGAGTGAGTGAGGAAGAGAATATATATAGGGGTTGGGTTGACTCATAAAACCCTAATCTTAACATGACCTAACCATATGACTAATGACATGCTTAAAGGCTACATGCAACAATTAATCAAATTAATTAAATAAAAATCCTAACCATAACACGGTTCAGAAATCTTATCATCGAAATAGTGAACCACGCCTACAACCAAACAAGGACAAGGGGTGGCACACTAATTCGCGACGAGATACTGTTCCATGCCATGGCCAGTTACAAATACATGATACATATAATCAAGATACGGGTGCCAGATACCATATACAGGAAAAATTAAAAATTTACGTATTTCGGGAACAGGGAGTGACAGATGAGTAGGGACAATTTTGTTCAATTTATTTTTAGGGTATCATCATGATGCATATCAAAGTTTAGGGTATTAAGTTCAAAAAGTGGGATAGTTGAGGGTATCATGTTGCAATTAAGCCTTAAATATATTTTAAAAATTAAATTTATTTAAAATTTATTATATATTCAAATAGTTAGAATAATTTGGAATTTTATTTTTTAATTAATTACGTGAGAATATATACGCGATAGTGTCTAAGTAGGGCTACAAATGAGCCAAGTCGTTCGCGAGCTGCTCGAAGCTCGGTTCAATAAAAGCTCGTTTGACCTCGGTTCGTTTAGTAAACAAGCTGAGGTCAAGCTTCATTTTCGAGATCGTTTAATAAGCGAGCCAAGCTCAAGCTTAGAAGCACTCGGCTCGCTTGAGCTCGCGAGCTAGCTCGTTTAGGAGCTTGTTTAGAAGCTCGTTTGCTCTTTGTTGAATTCTAATTTTATATATGTCTGTATAACAATATGGTTGTATGTATTATATATTTATATGTCCTTAATATGAACTTTTTTCATTAATTTTTTTATAAGTTATAAATTGTTAATATTACAAGTACTTGAGTTCAAACCTAACTAGCTTGAAATTGAGCTCGTTAAGCTTGAAATCAAACTTAATGAGCTTGAAATAAAGTTGAGCGAGCTTAAAATCAAGCTTGACGAACTTGATTTTGAGCTTATCAAATTTGTTTATCAAGCTTGCTTATCAAGCCAAGCTCGAGCTGAAACCAAGCAAAGCTCAAGCTTAATATAAACAAGCTTGACCCAAGCTCAAGCTCTAAAATAAAATAAATTTTTTTTATCAAGTTCAAGTTTGAGCTCGATTAATTCTAGTTGAGCCAAGCTCAAGCTTATAAAAGCTTGGCTCGCTTGCAGCCCTATGTCTAAGTAAAGATGGAAATAATCCATTGAGGTCCATGAAATTAAATGTGTTTTTTTCGTTACTCGAACCTGCAACCTTTTGGAAGGATGTAGCTCACTCTAACTACTTGAACTAGAGATCATTGGTATGCGCGCGCGTGCACACACACACACCTTTTATATATATATATATATATATATATATATATATATATATATATATAATAAGGGAGGTGAGGTGGCTATATGTCAACCCCTCCTCCCTCCACCTCATACTATTATTATGCATTTGCACACTTTTCGGTGCATGATAATAGCATGAGAGAGTAACACATAACCACCACCCACCTGATCACCTCCTTTATTTTCTCTCTCTCTCTCTCTCTCTCTCTCTCTCTCTCTCTCTCTCTCTCTATATATATATATATATATATATATATTGAAAGAAGGTAATTGTGGCGAACGCTCCCACCGGGAATCGATCTCCTGGCCACTCGGGCCGCATGCATCTCTCTTAACCACTAGGCTAGAGGTCATTTATATATATATATATATATATATATATATATATATATATATATATATATATATATATATAGGCAGGAGCTTAGGTAGAACTGCTTCCTTCTGTCCTCTATCGGCTCACTCACATGGCCTTCCTCTGATTAGTTGAGATGAATAAACATAGTACTGGTGCAGCTACTGCTCTAATGGGAATTTTCATGGTACATGTTTTTGGACTGCGAATTGGAATCTTTGAAGCTAATAGGCATCCTCCTCTCAATTCTGACATGTCAATTGAAAGAACAAATATGAAGGTTGAGAATCCGGATATCACTATGAAACAAAACAAGCTTCAATCTTGCCATGTGTTAAGAGGCATATTCCTGGTATGTAAAGTACACATCCTTTTTACGTGTGCCGCTTTCTTTGAAGTCCATGTATACCTTGTATTTTTTAAGTTATCCTTCAAAATTTTGTTAGTAATGTACACATGCAAAAAAAAAAATGTTAAAAGAAATTAATATAAAATTATTACAAAACATTATCAAACCAAGGATTCACTCAAACAACCAAAAAAAAAACCTCCTACCTTAACCATTTGAGGTAGACATTTAGTTGTAAATATATCATTAGATAGTTAAATACTTAGTTAAATAAATTTTAAAATAATTAGTGGAGTATTTAAATAGTTATTTAGTTCTCTATTATTATTTTTAAATTTTATTTAAATTATTGATGATATTCATACGACTTAGACGGTTTACTTTTGAGCCGTTTTGAAGGCTCTTTATATAGTAGAAGATGGACCTAAGGCCCTCTCCAATGGTAATTTCTAAAATTAAATTTCTAACCTACTTGACATTGTACTTTAAAAAAAAACTTATATCATAATTAATAGATTTTCCATATAGAAATTATACACAAAAATACTCTCCATTGGTTCTTTATTTCTATCCTATGGTCTCGTTTGGTTCGCGGAATGGAAGGAAAATAAAATCAATTTCTTGGCAGAGAAATTATAATTTTCATTGATTTTTCTTTCCGATATTTGAAAATGCCAAGAAATTTGAAAAGGAAAGTGAATACTTCAATGTGGAAAAGTGATTCCTTGTTTGGATGAATGGAATTACTTTTTTTTTCTAATTTTTCTTCCATTGGGAATCACTTTCCTTTCCTCCTCAATTGGCACCCAAATATAGAAAAATAATCATTTTTCTTTCCCAATCCGATGATTCCGCGAACCAAACGAGACCTATGGGTAAAAAATAAATGGATCAATTCAATGAGGTAAGGCCCTATGAGAGCTGAAGAATTTCAATGAGAGTTTCTACAGTCCATCATTGTCACATAGTATAGAAATTATGGTTGGAAAGGATTTCTATTCCATCCTACATCACTGCCACATAGGATAGAACCCATGGTTGAGAGAACTTTTTTTTTTTCTAGAAATGGCTTCTACTACAGAAATAGGGGAGACAGAAATCTCTATTGGAGATGGCCTAAGTGGTCATGGTTTTAGGACAGTCCTAGCCAAGGACAGATTGGACAATGGTACAAGACCCAAAGATTAAAGAGACATCAACATACACGTATCTAAAATAAAATCAAGGTGTACCACGAACCACTCTTAACTTACTTAAAATAGTTGTGATGTAGTGATTATCATGTTAGGCTTGCACATTAAAGGTCTTTAGTGTTGGGTGGTCCCTCCTTAATTGGAGAGAGGATTTGGAGTTCCCAAGGTTCATTCACCTTGAAGAAAGTCTAAAGACTTGTGGAGTTCCCAAGGTTCATTCATCTTGCATGAACGAATCTTGGAGGAGAAGGTTCATTCCCTTATGGCTATATAAGAAGATGGTTTGGGTTAATCCTCCCTTGTGATCTTGGTGCTAGAAGTGGTGGTGCTCTTGGTGCTCCTTGCTTGCGGTGTTCTTCCGGACAGTGCTTCTACCTCGGGTGCTTCTTCACCAAAGTGCCTTCCATACTTGTGTATGAGAGAGATCCTCTTGAGTGTATCCAAGAGAGAGTTCGTAACTCTGTAATCCCACTATTCTTAATGGAAGAAGAAAGAAAAGAACTATTGTTGTCCGAGGACGTAGGCACATAGCCGAACCTCGTTAATTCTCTTGTCTTTTGTATGTTTGTTTTTCTCTTCTTTTTTCTAGCCTTCGTGTTAAGCGGATAAGCTAAACTTCAACTCATTGTAGCTCCCACGTTAAGCGGGTAAGCTAAACTTCAACTCATTGAAGCTCCCACGTTAAGTGGGTAAGCTATCTCCATCCCAATTAGCGGTATCTGTGCATACCCAACAATTGGTATCAGAGCCATACAAGCTTATTGATCGTGATGGCGGAATCATTGTCTTCTACCTCCTCAACCATGATCAAGCTCACGTCTTCAAACTATTCCATATGGAGGCCGCGGATGGAAGATATCCTCTATTGTAAGGATTTGTACGAAGTGTTACTCTGCAATGGACAGAAGCCAGAAGACAAATCTGAAAAAGATTGGACCATTCTAAATCGAAAAGCTATTTGAGAGATCCGTCCTTGGATCAACCAAAGCATTTTTCACCATGTTTCCAAAGAAATCGATGCTCATGAAATGTTGATGAAGTTAGCATCGATGTACGAGCGAGAGACTCCTCAAAACAAAGCGTCACTCATTCGACGTTTAGTGAACCTGAAATACAAAGACGGACGAAGTGTTTCTGAACACTTGAGTGATTTCCAAGAGTTGGTAAATCAACTCTCAACCATGAAGCTGGTGCTGGAAGATGAGCTATTGGCACTTTTACTACTGAGCTCGTTGTCGGATAGTTGGAACACACTTGTGGTTTCCTTAAGTAACTCCGCTCCTCAAGGCGTCATCACTTTAACCTTAGTGAAGGATAGTTTATTGAATGAAGAAGCGAGGCAAAAAGAACAAGGCATAACAACCGAGTCAGATGCTCTTGTTTCTGAGAATCGTAGAAGAACTCATCAAAGAAAATTTCACAACCATGACCGCTCCAAAAGCAGGCCAAAAGATCATTCTAGAGGCACTTTCAAACCAAGAAAGGAGATAGAATGCTTTCATTGTGGCCTTAAGGGTCATATGAAAAGAGAATGCAGAAAACTCAAAAAGGAAAAGAGAAATGAATCAAATGAGAAGAATGAAGCCAAAGACACAACTGCCACTGCTTCAAAAGGCGATGAGATAATCATCATTTATGATGATGGTCTGGTTAATCTAACCTCTCAAGATTTATGCTGGATTGTAGACTCTGGTGCATCATTCCATGTTACTTCCAGAAAAGAATTCTTTACAACCTACACAAGCAGAGACTTCGGAAATGTGAGGATGGGAAATGAAAAAGTTTCCAAGATTATGGAAAAAGGAGAAATAACTCTTGAGACCAATACTGGTTGCCCCTTGATTCTCAAGAATGTGAGACATGTTCCAGACATGCGTCTCAACTTGATATCTACTGGCATGATGGATGATGAAGGCTACACCAATGTGTTTGGTGGAGGCAAATGGAAACTCAGCAAAGACTCCCTAATGCTTGCTAGAGGGAAGAAGGAGAACACACTCTATATGACATATGCTAAAATCAACAATCAGCATGTTAATGCAGCAATCGACCAATCATGATCAACGATTGGGTTATGGCACAAGCGACTGGGTCATATGAGTGAGAAGGGATTGTAAATTCTAGCCAAAAGAGAGGTATTGACCGGGCTGAAATTAAAAGGTACACCTCTTGAACCTTGCACTGATTGTTTGGCAGAAAAACAACATAGAGTTTCATTTCATTATAAGGCTGCAACTAGAAAACCCAATGTACTGGATGTTGTTTACTCTGATGTTTGTGGGCCTATGACTACTAACACTCTTGGTGGTGCAAGATACTTTGTCACCTTCATTGATGATCATTCCAGGAAGGTATGGGCATATGCAATCAAATCCAAAGATCAAGTCTTTGATGTGTTCAAGCAGTTTCACGTCAGCGTTGAACGTGAGACTAGTACGACTCTGAAGTGCATCCGTACTGACAATGGTGGAGAGTACATAGGAGACTTCAGAATTTATTGCAAGAATAATGGGATCAGACATGAAAGATCGGTTCCAAAGACCCCTCAGCACAACGGGTTGGCAGAGAGGAAGAACAAAACGATCATTGAGCGGATCAGAACTATGTTATCTCACTCCAAGCTGGCAAAGGGTTTCTGGGGTGAAGCATTAATGATAGCAGTTCACTTAATCAACTTGTCTCCATCAGCTCCACTCAATAGTGATGTACCGAACAAGTTCTGGATAGGAAAAAATGTGTCCTACCAATACTTAAAGGTGTTTAGGTGTAGAGCATTTGTGCACATTTCCAAAGACGAGAGGTCCAAGCTTGATGTCAAATCAAAAGATTGCATTTTTCTTGGCTATAGAGATGAAGAGTTCGGCTGCAGACTTTGGGATCCTGTCAATAAGAAGATTGTCAGAAGCAGAGATGTGGTCTTCTTTGAAGATCAAACTATTGAAGATTTTCAGAAGGGAGAAAAGGTTGATAGCTCCAGGGAATTTCCTGTCAACCTAAATCCAGTTTCTCATCCCCGGAAACAAAAGGGAGATCCAGTCGAGAACAATGAAGCTGAAATCCATGATCATGTCGAGGACAATCATGATGATGACATTGTACATAAAAATGTTCAAGAAGAGCAAGCTCCTGAATGACCTCAACTGAGAAGATCAAACAGACAACCGAAGCCTAACAGCCTCTACAGTCCACAACAGTATGTATTGCAAACAGATGCAGGAGAACCTGAAAACTATCAAGAAGCCGTGACACACGAGAAAAAGGGGGAGTGGCTGGAAGCCATGCAAGATAAGATGAAGTCCTTGCATGAGAATCACACTTATGATTTGGTAAAATTACCAAAATAAAGAAGGGCATTCAAGAACAAATGGGTGTATAAGCTGAAGACAGAAGAAAACAAATCACAACCGAGATACAAGGCGAGGCTAGTTGTGAAAGGTTTTAGTCAGAAGCAAGGAATTGACTATGAAGAGATTTTTTCACCAGTGGTGAAGATGACATCTATCAGAGTAGTGCTCAGCTTGGCTGCAAGTCTAAATCTAGAAGTGGAGCAACTAGATGTGAAGACTGCATTCCTTTACGGAGAGATTGAAGAAGAAATCTACATGGAGCATCCAGAGGGTTTCAAAGTCAAAGTAAAAGAAGATCTAATCTGTCGACTAAAGAAGAGCCTGTATGGACTGAAACAGGCACCACGCTAATGGTATAAGAAGTTTGATCTCTTCATGACCAAGCAAGAATACCTGAGGACCACTTCTGATCATTGTGTGTTTGTCAAAAGGCACTCTGATGGTGAACTGATTATACTCCTTCTATATGTTGATGATATGTTGATCGTAGGTCGTGACAATGACAAGATCAACAAGTTAAAGAAAGAGCTCAGCAAGTCCTTTGCAATGAAGGACTTAGGTCCAGCAAAGCAAATTCTCGGTATGCATATCTCCCGTAATCGAAGGAATGGGAAGCTGTGGTTATCACAAGAGCGCTATATCGAGAAGGTGTTGAAGAAGTTCAACATGGACAAGGCAAAGCCTGTAGCAACTCCACTTGCTAATCAATTTTTGCTCAACTCAAGATAGTGTCCTACATGCATCAAAGAAAAAGAAGAGATGGCATCGGTGCCATATGCCTCAGCAGTTGGCAGTCTTATGCATATGATGGTGTGCACCAGACCTGACATGGCACATGCAGTTGGTGTCGTCAGCAGATTCTTATCCAATTCGGGAAAAGAGCATTGGAAAGCGGTGAAGTGGATTTGAGATACCTCAGAGGTACTTCCAAAATGAGATTGTGCTTTGGAAATGACAAGCCTGTGTTGATTGGGTACACAGATGCAGATATGGCTGGAGATTTTGACTCCAGAAAATCTACTTCAGGATATTTAGTTACTCTTTTAAGGGGAGCTGTGTCTTGGCAGTCAAAGTTACAGAAGTGTGTTGCTCTGTCGACTACAGAAGCAGAATATATCGCAGCGACAGAAGCATGCAAGGAACTACTGTGGATGAAAAGATTCCTACAGGAGTTGGGTCAAGAACAACGAGAATATGTTCTTTATTGTGATAGCCAGAGTGCTATCCATTTGAGCAAGAATTCGAGTTTTCACTCAAGGACAAAGCATATTGACATGATATATCATTGGATTCGTAACGTGGTGGAATCCAAGCAACTTCAGATTGAGAAGATCCATACCAATGACAACGGTTCAGATATGATGACTAAATCTTTACCTAAAGACAAGCACATCTTTTGCAGAAGTGCAGCTGGTATAACGGAGCCTTCCACTTAAGTCGGAAAGGAGAAAATTGTTGGGTGGTCCCTCCTTAATTGGAGAGAGGATTTGGAGTTCCCAAGGTTCATTCACCTTGGAGAAAGTCAAAAGACTTGTAGAGTTCCCAAGGTTCATTCATCTTGCATGAACGAATGTTGGAGGAGAAGGTTCATTCCCTTATGGCTATATAAGAAGATGGTTTGGGTTAATCCTCCCTTGTGATCTTGGTGCTAGAAGTGGTGGTGCTCTTGGTGCTCCTTGCTTGCGGTGTTCTTCCGGACAGTGCTTCTACCTCGGGTGCTTCTTCACCAAAGTGTCTTCCATACTTGTGTATGAGAGAGATCCTCTTGAGTGTATCCAAGAGAGAGTTTGTAACTCTGTAATCCCACTATTCTTATTGGAAGAAGAAAGAAAAGAACTATTGTTGTCCGAGGACGTAGGCACATAGCCGAACCTCGTTAATTCTCTTGTCTTTTGTATGTATGTTTGTTTTTCTTTCTTTTTTCCAGCCTCCGTGTTAAGCGGATAAGCTAAACTTCAACTCATTGTAGCTCCCACGTTAAGCGGGTAAGCTAAACTTCAACTCATTGTAGCTCCCACGTTAAGTGGGTAAGCTATCTCCATCCCAATTAGCGGTATCAGTGCATACCCAACATTTAGTTCAATATTTCAATTCTAGATGACAACAATTTATTTTTGTGATTTACTTTTATTTTAGTTACTTTTTTTTTCTTCTTCTTTATGTTGGACCATTTCGAAAGTTCGTCTCGAATACCAGTGAGGTCAGTACCGGACTTAGCATGGTTTGAAAATATAAAACCGATCAAATAAATATTTTGATTAGTTTTGAAATTTAATTAATGCTTTTAAAGAGAGAAATTGGGAATATTTAGGTAATAATCTACCATGATAGAAGTGACAGTCTATTTGAGTATGTAGAACAAGTTATGGACATCAGATCACAATCTAATACCACTTGACACCAGTATTTTTTTTTTTTTTGAAAAGATAACGAGAGAAAGAGGCTTCCAACAATATACGGCAATGTTTAGTTCGCAAAATTAGTACATTGGAAAAGGAAGTTTTTTGTTGCCTGCTTTTGGATGCCAAAGAAAATAAGTAGAAAAGAAAACTAATTCCAAAGAGAAAGAAAAATATGAGAGAAAAATATTTTCTCCCACCCATCGATTCATTTTTCTCCTCTAGAAATTTATTCTTCTTTCAATTTTCTTGACTTTTCCAAACACAGAAAATAAAATTAATTCGAATTTTAATTTTTCAAAGGAAAGAAAAGAACAAAGAACCTTTTTTTTTCTTTTGTTTTCTTTTCTTTCAGCGAACCAAACAAGGTCTTTGATATCATTTGGTTTGCTGGAAAAAATGAAATGGATCAAGGTCTTTGATATTGTTTGGTTTGCTGGAAAAAAAAAGAGGAAATGGATCAATTTTTTACTCTCTTTTTTTTTTTTTTGAAAGAATTGTAATTTTTATTAAAAAAAATTGATGCTGGAAAAACATCAAAAAATTGAATAATTGGAAGTGGAAAAGTGAATCTATGAAATGGGTGGAGAAACCATTTTGTTTTCTCGGTTTTTTTTTTTTTGTTTTTTTTTCTTTTGGCATTCAAACGTAGATTTTTTTTTTTGAAAGATCCTGATCCTGTGCAATGGAGGCCTTTATTCAGACAGATTGTTTTGAAGAATAGCACAAATTTCTTGGCAGCATATTCATTATTAACATGCATTAAATACTAAAGGAATGTTAATAGAGAGAGAGGGGCAACCAAACAAGGCAGCAGAAAGCAGGAGCGAAGCCATGATCAAAATTTTGGAGGGACCGTACTAATACATTTAGAAATTCTTAAAGTTATCATGTTAATTGAACTTCAATAGAAAAAAGGTATACTAAAACTCAACAAAAATGAACAAAAAAATAAAGTTAATATTTCAAAATTGTTACGAAGAAGAAAGTAAAAAAATTATATATAGAAAGCAAAAACAAGAATTGAACTTGTGCCTTCAATTAAAAACACAAAGTACTCCCACTAGAACAAACTTATCTTTGTAAAGTAATATATATGTTAAAAATACAAAACAAATTCTATAATAATCAATATTTTTTAAAAATAAATTGGGGGGACCGTGGTCCTCTTTAGATTTTATATAGATCCGCCCCTGGCAGAAAGAAGGGTTAATTAGTTGTACCCCCCTATGGTTTGTACATATTTTGGTAACTATCCCCGTTGTTTCAAAAATAAAGAACACCCCCCTGTCTGCTTAATTTTTCGCTCATTTTCTTCTATGCACCAGGGGGTACAACTAATTAACTTTATAAATCAGGGGGGTGTTCTTTATTTTTAAAACAACAGGAACAGTTACCAAAATATGTACAAACCATAGGGGGTACAACTAATTAACCCCAGAAAGAAAGCAAGAGAGGTTGGTACGAGGGCAAAGATTGAAATAAATGCATCAAGTATTTATGTAAGATATGATTGTTTTTCAATTAAAATTTGTTTCTTTCTCCTAATAAATGATTTTGATTTAGAGGGCGAGAAGGGGGAAAAATGTGAACGTGGGCAGAGAATACGATTGGCAATTGGTAGGCGCCTCTTAGTTCCTGAGGCCCACGTGGTGATGCTGACACATCCATCCCCCAATGTATTGTCTCATGCTGATCTTGCATCCCAACCCTTGTTAGCAATCATCCGGAAAAAAAAAAAAAAAAAAAAAAAAAAAAAAAAAAAAAAAAAAAAAAAAAAAAAAAAAAAAAAAAAAAAGAAGCTTAATTGTACTTTGATGCCCTCAACTATTTCAGTTTTCAACTTAATATCTGGACTATTTTTTTTTCACTTGATATCCTAAATTTTTTTGGACCATAATGTCCCTACTCAAATTTAAAATCACCACACTCCACCATCCAGCCACCCGTCCCCGCCTCCCTCCCCCCCTCCAGCAACCCCTAGCTTTCCCCCTCCACCTCGCCCGCAACCCCCCCCCCCCCCCCCCCCTCCGGCCGCCTGTACCCCCCCCCCCCCCTCCCCCCCCCCCTCCGGCCGCTCGCACCTCCACCCGTGTCCCCTCTTCGCGCACCGCCGGAGGGGGGTGAGGGAGGCATCGACTAGTCGAAGAGGGAGGGGGCATCACCGGAGAGAGAGGGGGGGGGGGGGGGGGGGGGGGGCATCGTCGGAGAGGAAGGGAGGAAGCATGGGTAGAGAGAGAGAGGGAGCCAAGGATATTTTGGAGATTTTTTTTTCTTCTGTTTTAGGTATTAAGTTGAAAAACTAACATAGTTGAGTGTATCGAGTTGTTGAGTAAAAAAGTTTAGGGTATTAAGTTGAAAAACTGAAATAGTTGAGGGTATCAAAGTACAATTAAGCAAAAAAAAAAAATCCTATTACACTCAAAAATTTTCGTATCTTTCAGAAACGTATAATACTTGCATATTTTTGACAGATTCAAATCATTACGTAAATTTTAAACATACGAAATTTTAAACGTGTTTCGTATAAATTATTTGAAAAATATGGCAGAAAATGTGGTGATATGAGCTGTTTAATTAACCAAATTTGACAATATTTTTAAGAATGTGAAGTTTCTAACCTCAATATTTTTATTTTTGGAATATTTGACCAAATTTTTGAATGTATTTTATTTGTATTAAGCCGATTTATACTCGTACTTTTGTTATTTCGAATTTTTTTCGTTTGCCGAATTGCTAACAAGGATCCTAACTTTAGTGACAAATGTGGAAAATGAGCCAAATTTCAATTTAAAGACTGTACGTACTTGTTTGTTATTAGGAAGGAGAGGTGATGAAAATAAAAAATAAAAAATATATTAATTTTTATTAAATGTAGTTCATCATAAAATGTTGCAGTAGTCAATTCATTTCCCATGTTTAATGTGTTGTAACACAATTCACTTATCTTAATAAATGTTACAAAAATTCTCCCAATTACTGATCTTAAGAGAAAAATTGACCGGCATACCGTACACATTTTTTTAGATACACGATGTCACATACAAATTTTTTGTGCACGTTGCATTATATATCTTTTAGGTCTACTACTTTCAACTCATACTATTTTTTATTAAAAAAAATATTCTCGTTGATCCCCTGATCTTCCGTCATGATTCGATTCACTAATCTTCCGTCGTCTAGTTAAAATCTTCTCTCTTTTCCCGAGAGTAGGGTCACTCAAGTTCAACCCATTTTGTTATTACACTAATAATACATAGGTTTCAGTAAGAGCTGACTGCTTGAGATGCTTAACATGAATAAAAAAAACATAGGTGTTGATTTGCTAACATTTCATTCTTTTAAGACCACCCACCCCCCATGTGAATATTATTTTTTTCATTCTTGGATCCTTGGGTTGCTCAGGCCACCATAAAGCCAAATAAGTAGGTTACTAAGATATTGTTTGGGAAGGATGGAAAATGGGAGGAAAGAAAAAGTTGAGAGAAAAGTGAGAGAAAATGGGGGAGAAAAATTTGAGAGGAAAAAGTAGGTGGGTTCCACCAAAAAATTTTCCTCCCAAAAGTGGAAAGAAAATGGAGAGAGATGAGAGAAATTTGAGTGAATTTACCCCACCACCCCTCAAAAAGTTAATATTAAATCATCATTTGAGAATACCAAGAAAAAAATAGTAATTATACCTCTATCCATAAACAAATAAAAAATTATTTTTAAACTTTTTCTTCCCCTACTTTTTATCCATCCAAACAAAGGAAGGAAAAATTAACTTTACTTTTATTTTACTCTCCTCCATTTTTTCTTCCCTCAAATTTTTCTCTCCCTCCCCACAAATGTTCCCAAACACAGCGTAAAGGATTGGGCAACATGTCAATCCCCTCCTCCCTGCCCAAGAAATGTTATGTATTATTTCCATGTGCTCTCAAGGGACTTAAAACTTGAGATTTGATAGTGGAAAATGCTAAACAGTTGACGGTCTGTGTCCGTCGGCTGTGTTCGTGTTTTAAGATGTCGTAAATCAATTTGTCCTCCTATTCGTGTAGATTCCATCCGTCGGTGTTCTACCAATTAAAAGTTGTCACGTGGACCACGGATCAAAACACAGTCCATATAACATTGTCGTTTGAGAATATGACATTGGAGAATGAGATTAATTAGGAGGAGAGTACTCACGCGTAGCCATGGCCATGCATCTTGCTAAGGAACTTCCAAGCAAAGAGATGGTGGGTGCAATGGAGTGGATGGTACATACAAATTGAAGCTATAATTGGATTCACTCCTTTGGAGTCTTCTTTCCATCTTTCCAAAGCTTTGAGCCTTCCATGTGCCTCAATAATTCTAGGCGGCACTTGCTAGGTGACACCTTCAGAGTTTATGGCTGCATTTTAAAAGCAAGGAACGCGGCTGAGTGTTTCCCGCATGACGTGTGGGCCAAGGTTAAGGCCCATGGCCTGTCTGTGCACCCACATCTGTCTGGCCCATCTCTTACTTCAAAACGCACAACGTTGTTTCACATGCACCGTACATTCACAAAGAATAATACTATTTGTTCTTCCAAATTATACATCCAAATCGTCCCTCCTTATGTGACAGCTGACGTGACATATTGATTTAGGCAGCCGACGTGACAAATTTTAAAATTTAAATTTAAATTAATATTAAAATTAATATTAAAATTAATGTTAACATTTACATTAAAATTAATATTAATATTAACGTTAATATTAATAATAATATTAATATTAACATTAACATTAATATTAATTAATATTAATTTTAACATAAAATTAACACTAATATTAATATTAACATTAAATTAACATGAACAAAATTGGATAATTAACTTTTTGGGTTAAAATTTGTCATGTTATCGGCCATGTCAGATAACACATAATATTATTTAACATGCCACGTCAGCTGCCACATAAGAAGGGATGTATTGGAGGGACAATTTGGAGGTATATATAGCATTACTCATTCAGAAAATATCTCGCTAACCAGCTGAAGTAATCTTTATATGCAATTTAAGTACATGTCGTTGTACTTGAGTTAAACCACTGAGGGTCTATTTGGATCGAGGGTTAAGAGAGTTAAATGAGAAAAAGTCAAATGAGAGAAAATAAAATCATACTTAGCTTGTGGATAGAGGTTTAGGAGGAGGAATTATAGAGATTAAATGAGAATTTGTTTACCCTTTTCGTCTATTTTTTAATTCCAAGTCGGAGGGTTAATGAGAGAGTTTGAAATTTTGTTTAAAAATTCACAATATTTCTTATTTGTCCTGTAAAATACTATAATTTTTTTTTTTCCATTTTTTTCTTGCTTTCAACATACTGTTTCGTAGCTTCTTCATTTGTGAAGATATTTTGACAAGTTCTAATTAAAATTCTAATCAAATTTAATTTTACGACATATATAATTAGGTTATTTTGGTAACTATCATATTTTTGTTAGTCTGCATCTCACACAAAACTTCCAATCCAAGCAATATTTATTAAACACATCCGACTTAACTCTCCCTCCAATCCAAACAAGATTATATTCATTGACTCTACTCTCTCACACTTAACTCTCCTCACTTAACCCCACATAACTCTAGCAAATACCATACAAGAAAGCTCTAGGGTAAACTCAAAACCAGCATGTCAGCAATTCAACGAAGACAGTAATGAACAGTTCTAGGTAAAGCGATAAGCATGATGGGAGTAGTGCGGTAGCAATCGCACTCAACCTGAAATAGTTGATAGAAAGTAGTCTAACTATAACAAGAAAAGTAAACAATAAATTCACCGATGGCCACATCAGTCCTATTGCTTACTTTGATCGATGATAGGTATATACAGTGAAGTAAGGATCCCATCATAACCAACCATTATAGAATACCAAGGCTAACTAGCGGTGCAACGCCATGATCCATAAATAATATAGACATAAATAAATAAGGTCAGTTTGTGATCCACCTCGCAAATCCACAGCCTAAAGCAACAATGTCTATAGATCGACTCCATCGTAGAATTATTTTCCTATACCGAACAAGGACAAAGAATACAACCCTACTCTAAAGCGGTTACTATGCCTCTATATTGTCGCAAGGGCACACCCCTCCACCCATGTCGATGCCTCATACAATTGGATATAATACAACCATATAGTAATGATACCATAATAACATAGTATGTGCCATACTGATCTATGGAGGGTAGCAGTCTGATACCCTGGCCAACGAGGTCATTACGGTACTAGGAATCCTTCCCGCTCAATGATCTAAGTGATAATACTAGTTATTACTCCTACATTTACATGTCTAAGCTCCCTAGACCATAGACGTTTCCAAGATCATCCATATGTACCACACCAAAACAATGTGTATAATGTCTTCCTTCATGCGGTGCATTATGCTAGTTTGCTAGCTCAAATTTTGTTGGACTTGGACTCATGCAGAGGAATCAGCTAGTGATCTATGTGTTCAGTGTTATACCTCACTCGGTGTGAAGGTATTGTATTGGCATCATTGTTTGTGTATGACTTCTGAGTTTGTATATGCTAATTTGGATTTGTGTTGTGTGAAATATCACGGGATTTGAACAGCGACATAGGCTAGCTTAACTCGGTCGTATTATATAATTTATGGATCAAGGCTCGTTTGTGTGATTTACTAATAAAGAAGTTTGTGCATCATATCAAATCATCTGTCTGAGGTATGGTTTGATATCTGCTCGGCCAAGGTAGATAGGTGTTCTTCATGGTGGATGGTTTCGATGGTCATTCGATCTTTTTACCTTCACTCTTAATGAGTTGATGTCGTATGTGCAGCCATTTATGCTTGTGTTGCATGTTAATAAAATGAGCCAAAATAAAGATATTAATAGGATTGGTGTTAGATACATATCACGTGGAATATGGAAATGTTTTGTGATGTATCTGGTTAGTGTATTGTATTACTTTTGTAGGGAAGTGGAAAGGTAAGGTTGTGTGGCGCGGTGCCATGGTAAGCATGTATGTATGTATGTATGTATGTATGTATGTATGGCGCATACCATGGTTGGCATGAGCAATGTCGATGGGCATAGTGCCATGGTATGTTCAGGGCTTGCGGGTCACCGATCAGAATATTGATCGGAAAGATGTGAATGTAGTGAGGTACTAGGGAAGGGCATGGCTCCACTGTATGTTCGGGACCTGCGGGTCGCCAATTGGAACATACAATATATCACTACAAGAAAAATGATCATTTACGGCGCGTTTCGCGCACCGTAAATGATCTTTCACGGCGTACACTTTGGTGCCGTAAATGACCATGCCGTAAATGACCCTATTATTTACGGCGCATTGAATTGCGCCGTAAATGTTAATATACATGCCGTAAATGATCACAAATGAACGCTGTAATTGATTATCACAAAATTTTGACAACCATTTACGGCATATTAGTGTGCCGTAATTGCTCTTTCACGGCATACCTTTGGACGCCGTAACAGATATTCCTGTATGATCAAATACAGCGTACATTTGCACGCCATAGTAGCTATTCCCGCAAGATCATTTACGGCATTCATTTTGATGCCGTAAAAGATATTTCGTTATGTTTATGACATATGTAGTGTGTCGTAAATGATCTTTGATGAATATTTCTATCAAATTATTTCAATGGTAAACAAAGTATACATAAAAATAAGTTAGAAATAGTTGACTGACATTTATTTAATCCCAATCAAACTAAAAAACTGGAAACTCCTTCAAATAATCCCAAGCACATGAAATCATAAAAATTAATTTGATTCAAACTGGGTTATGCATTACTCTCACTAGTTCCCAAAGCAAGCTTCACGTCCTTTTTAGGAGCAGCTCAAATACTGTTAAGAGGGAACATATTTACAGATGATGAGTCGACAACTATTTCCTTTTCTGCATCTTCACAATCAATATAAACTTTGGCTGGAAGTTGAAGGTCAAACGTTATCTTTGGATGTCTGTTAGACGTAGGGTCCATGATGCCACCGTCTTCTGGAGCAGCTCCTTTTCTGGTAAGAACTAGACCAGAATGTGTGCAACTTTTCTTCATAAAGTTTGAGGAGGTACCTTGTCACCATTCATAGTAACTGCACCTTGTTATAACTTGTGCTCGTTGAAGCCAGATGAGGCATGTGTCGCATCTTGTTGGTACCATTTGACAGAATTTGGGATGAGTAAGAATTTGATATTGATGTGTCAGCTTGTAGATATCCGTATGGCCCTTTCTTTTTAAGTTCATCCATAAGTTCCTTCTGTCTGTTATATAAACGGTGGAGTTCGTAGATCTGGAGTGCAAGAACATCACTAAGTGACAATATTGACAAAACATTTAAAGGCCAAGCCATGAACACCACTATTAAAGGCGTCGGACATTCTTAAGTTCGTATGAGATAAACAAGTACTCCTTTTAATTATATATTATGTCAATTTTATAACTTAAAAGAAGTACTCCGTTTGATTACATATGCCCAGATGAAACCATGATCATGCAGAAAATTTTGCGGATAGAGAAGATCAGCAAAATCAAGATTTTAAGCATTATATTTCATGTGACATAGTTATTGAGCCATGTAAACTAAATGCAACATTGTTTCTATCTACAAAAATAAAGCCTTGCTCCAAAGTTTGTAATATGGAGAAACAATAAACTAGCAGAAACAACAAAAACTTCATAATGGTTTATGACATGTCTGAAAATTATATATGAGTTTCACATATTCACCTGGTTCCTAATTGTAGAATTTTGCGCAAGCATTGTTTGCTTCATGCTTTCTCTATCACATCCCAAGTATCTATTAGATCGCCTTGTCTGTTAAGCATGACCAAAGTGGAGCCTACCCGATGCTCTATCTCTATGGTATTGAGACCAACTACTCTCAGCATCCTCATTAAGATCCCTCATGGCACAAAATTATGGTAGGTAGCTTTTTAACTGTACTTTTGTACCCATTACTACAACATAGTCAGAAAAAATATTTAGCAACAACAAAAGAACGGTTTAGTTAAAGAACTTTCATAGAATTCTAGTGCTAAATATGCATGTAGGTGTCTGATTCATAATTAAGCAATCGACACAAATAACATGTATAAACTACAAACCATTCCCACACCGAAACCATACACTTGACAAGATATGTATTTAGGCAAATACATCTTCACATGGAGTAGCTAGTTATCTGACAAGGCCAAACTAGACTTGAAATGCTACTTTTACATCTATGTTGTTTTAGGGTTTCACTTGCCTTGGTTCGGAGGCATAAGGCAAAATGCCAGCTTCACTCTAAAATGAAAGCATGAAAGAAATATGTTAATATAGGGAAAATTTAAGAGAGAAAGCTCCTAGATAATGCAATATAAGGATTACACAAACCGCTCTATGGACCACAATATGCTACTTAGCATAAAACATATACGTGCTATTATCTATCAAAATTTTGTACATGTTCAAAACTAGCAAGCCCCACATACTTAAAGATCATCCCACAGGCTACATGCCCATGGTACACCAAAAGTACAACAATTTCTACGGCATGTGCTCTTGTATTACAGAGTATCCATATCAAATCCGATATGCATCCACGGACACAAATGGAGAAGGAATTGATTTGGGTGTTGGTGCTTCCTATCTGAAAATGTTACAGAGGACTTTGGTTGATATTACACACATCAGAGAAACATCGTCTCCTTTGACTCTGATTTTTTTTATTACCTGGACACCTACTCCAGCAAGTTGCATAAAAGTTTAAGGTGGAGGCATGTATGGATAACTAAAGTTTGGAGTAAAATGAACTTGAGAAGATGGCGGGTATCTTGTTTGTGATGCCTGAAGCAACTGAGATGGAGGGCCAAGGCTCTTCAAATAGTCTGGAAAATGAGCAAGTCTGTCAGATGGTGCTACATCACAAGATAAAAGAGTAGACAACGGTAGAGGTTGGCAAAAGGGACCAAGGTATGTTGAAGCCTGTCCATGAAATTACGATTGTGATACACTGAATTACTACTGTTCTTGACGAAGGATGCAGCAGATTCTGGCAGAATAGACATTGGAAGACAAGATTCTATTTGTTTTAGATAACTATACTCAAATAATGAATGTAATAAGAGAGTAAATTCTGTACATCACATGCGAACTTATAATTGTACCAATAATTTTAGGATGACACTGATATCAGGATATCGCACCAATATAAGACATAAAATCTTGTTGTAAGATAATTTGATGAGTGATTAGTTACGTAAATATTGGAGCCAGTTGGATCGAAAGCATTACTTGTGCAATATGCTTTTCTTCACTGGTTTCTGTTTCTTTGGAATTTGCTTCTGAAAAACCATCACTTAAAGTAAGAATAAACTAAAATAGATGAAAATTCCCAGAATCCAATTCATTGAAACCAAAAAAGACTAAAAGAAGTGTTTTACAAGATCAAGAAAGCAGACCTTCCACTCTTTCCAAAGCCTCAAAATCTATCTTGTTCTTCCAAGTGATCTTCCAAAATCTATTGGCACGGGATTCTACATTTATATTTCTACAAATACTTAACGAGCAATAAAATTCTCAGATTTTGATCGAACGTAGATTTCAATCGATAGAGCCCATCCCTAATAATCAAAATAGAGAAGAGGAGATCACAAATGATCAAAATAGATAGAGGAAATCACAATAATTTTCTTACCACTTTAATTGAATAGCTTGTGTGCATATTCCTAAACAATCATCCACTATTGTAAGATTGTTTGCTTGAACAGAGTGAAGACATTTTTGGGAAAAAAATGTAAGCCCTCTGGATTTTTAGGGTTATTTTAAATTTTTAAATGATTTATTTTCGATAAATATTTTTATTATATTAGTTTGGATAATTAAATATACTATTCGTGACTTTGATTTTTGGAGCGCCAGAGATGCCAACCTCTCGAAACGCTCTTTATGATTTTTGATCTAGACAAATTTATCTTCATGTTGATATATCACGTCCCATCCAAACTTGTTCCCTTGTGCTCTATTTGCATCGCAGAACTTTCGAGTCAAATTAGGCCATTTGAATCATTTTTAATTATTATTAAATTTTTACTTTTATTTTTGATCATCATGTGTACCTTACCGTGACCTTTAATTTAGGAGCACAAGACTGGTTATTTTCTCCAAACCAACTTGTCATGCATGATCTACTCGAGACGCTCTACACCCGTGACCTTCGTGTCCCACTCAGACACACTCTCTTGTGCTTCTTTTTTATCGCACAACTTTCTGGACAATTGACCCAATCTCAATTTACCCCACCGAGTCATATTTAATTCCAACTTGTATTGGAGACACCACTTTGTCCCAAACTGGTCGACCCAAGTTATGGATACGGACCATTTTGAGCCTACTACACACGTGTTACTCGTGTTCCCGTGTACTATTTATTTATCAATGATTATAATCGACTAATTTAGGTCATTTAATTACCAGGACCCAATTAGACCCAATTGTGACCCAACCCAATTCAATTGGACCAAACACCATGACAACATCCCCTCATTCATACCCCAAACATACAACACCAACACCCCTACAAAACACCAAACACCCAAACATCACTATCACCCTATATTTAAAACACACTCCCATCAATATCACCATCACTATCACTCCTCTCTCTCTCTCTCAAACACTCCTCTCACCCTCACAAACCAACAACACAACCCCCCTCTCTCATTCGGTCCTCTCTCTCTCCCCTCTCTCTACTTTATAGTACATTCTCTCCCTTTCTTTTTTTAAAACCCACAACTCTCACTCCCATTCTTTCTTTACACTCACCATACCACCCATCCCTTTCACCCTCTCTCCCCTTACCTCCTCCAACCCGACAGCCCCATACTCCCTCCTCTCTCCTACGGTCTCCTCTCTTCCTTTCGGTCCCATCTCTCCCCCTTCAAAAATCGACCACTCCTTCCTCTCATTCTTCTTCCATGCATGTGTTAATGTAGATGTTGTGGATGGTTCATTTCATAAACGTTGGGCTAATGTGATATATAAATGGTGCACACTTTCACTCATGTACACACTCATACTTTCTCCATATACATACTCTTATATATATATTCCTGTAAATACATATATATTTTCGTATATACATCCCCTTGTATATAACTCTTATATATTTCCTATATACATTTTTGTAGATATAACTCATATATATATATATATATTCTTGTATATATGTTTCCTATATATATATATATATATATATATATATATATATATATATATATATATATATATATATATATTCCCTTTTTTTATACGTTTTCGTATATATATACTTTATATATATATTTCCTTATATACGTTTTCGTATATATATATATATATATATATATATATATATATATATATATATATATATATATATATATAAAATATATATATATATATCATATATTTTCCATGTGAGCATGCAAACATTAGGAGTCCCATATCCATATATATGCTGCATAAACTAAGTATAAGTCAATCCTCACATTTTGTTCCAAATCACTTATGAGTAGTATCACCCTTAGTATATTTTTCATGTACGTATACATATATGTACGTACGTATAAACGTATACTCAACATTGTGTGTGATTAGACATGTAAATCATGGATGTTCTTTTAACGTATCGTAAATCGTGGTTGTTGTATTTATAGGTACACCAGACGATACAATCTTGATTGAGGAGCCTGGATCTTCGCTTGCGACTCCCGGAGTTCAGGCAAGTATACCTTGCATTGTATTACTAGTTTATTTCATTCACATATATATATATTGCGCACTTGGTAGTGTGGACGTAGTTGTGTGTCCGAGTGATGCTTCGGATACAGTCGATGGTGTCACGACCCGCACCCTGATTAGGGGCACGAGAAGTGGTTACGTCCAGCCTACGCCGCAGAATCGGCGGTAGAACGCTGTATAGGTCGTCTACAAAACTACGCTAAACAGTATAAAAGTACCTGTACAGTATATACACTCCGAATGGAGGTGACATAGCAATACAGTCTCAATCACAAAAGCAAAACTAGGATAGATAGCACGAAATGGAAATAGGATAGATGAAAGCAGGAAATAAGTTCAAGATCCACACAAACCCAAAGCTATACACAACATCACAGAGTCACAGAATATAAGTATAAGCTACTACAGTCTAAAATCCAAAGCTGGATCGCAGTCCAGGCAAGCCTAACTAAGCTAACTACTCAGGGAGTATAAAATCTAGTGGCCAAACTATCAGGCCACAGCCCTAGCCTGAGTCTCCATCTGTCTCGACCCTATAGTAGGTCGAGCAGCCTGCCTCAGAAACATCTGTAATATTGTCAACGGTATCCTGTCAGAAAAATGAGCAAGTACAAACACTAATAGCAATTCCATATGAATTGACAAATTCTATAAGAGACAGTATAATGAAATACAAGACAAAGATATAGGATGACTTGGGAACCATTCGGAAGCTGAGTTACAACCCTTAAACCAAACAAAGACCGGGGTTGTAACCCTTCTCCCGAACAAAACTTAGTCTCAAATCAAGATACAACATAAAAGCATGTAGAGCATGTGAGTAAATGAATATCATAGCATGGTGAGAAAGTGCAGAAAGTAGAACTGAGCAGGATATAAGATACGATAAATAAATGTAAAATGTGACTTGAATTATTAGAGCGATATGTGATCGGCTTTAGGTAAGTGACAAGGCATGTTATCCACTTGGCCCGGCAATCGCACGGTGTTCTCACGAAAAGTCATGCCGGCCAACCTGGATAACAAACACACGGAGGAATCTGCTACACCCTACGTGAGGTGAGAGTGGCGCAAGCAAAATAGTGACAAGAGGCTTTGATCACATAACCCCTAATAATTTCCCCATCCCCGAATAGTATAATGGATCTGGACATGACACGTCATGACACAGAATTCCATAAGAGGGTAGCAAGTTCCCTTAGAAATTAGTGTCTATATTAATACACGGAATAAGACAGAAAATGTACCAATATACCACAAAAAATCTAGGAACAATATCCTATGTCATGATCCAACATATACTAGTCCGTGAACTATCGTGACTGGGAATCGAGTAAGACACTACAACTGAATCAGATATAGTAGATATCAAGACAATGAAAACTATCAGTGAATGTACTCGCCTGTGGTCCTGAGATGATAAGGTGAACAGGTGCTCAGAGTAATCACAGACCTAAAGATGAGATACTATAAGTCAAAATATGGTTTAATAATGAAAGGAAAAGCTAATCTAGTCATGATATGCAAGTCTAAGTCAAAACTAGGTCAAACTAAGTCACACCAAGCTAAACTAGGTCACACTAGGTCATATTGAGCCAAACTGGGTCACACTAGGACAACCAAGGTCAAACAAGGTCACATGAAGTCAATCCAAGTCAAACTAGGTCAATCTGGGTCAACCCTAGGTCAAACTAGTCAAATGTTGACTAACAGTTGATTTTCAGTCAACTGGTCAGCTCTGGTTTGGTTTCGGTCAATTCTAAGTCAAGTGTTGACTTGAAGTTGACTTTGGTTAAAAAGTCAACTCTTGGTCAACGGAGGTCAAGACTAGTCTAAACTACCCTTATCTAGTCATTACCTACCAAGACAACCTATTTCTAAGCCCATCTTAGAAGTCAAACTCAAAATCTTAACAATACCCTATTACCTACATTTATCCTTCACAAGATAAATATCAATACCTTGCTCATTACAAAGGAAATCCCGCTAATCCTCAAGATACTAGCCTAGGCTCCTTAGAGTAGCTAGATACTATCCTATCTAAGGTTTACCTACCAAAAAAATCTAGGATTCTTGGACATCTAATCCATCTTATGGTCATGTTGGTCATCTCAACATTACCTTAGGATATCGTCATGATACGCTATGGTATATTGAGATACCACACCCTACTCTCTACCAACCATCCTAGTTCACTCTCCCACACTCTCCTAGTGTCTAGGTTAGTCCTCTCTACTAGTCCAATAGGATACTAACCTAGTAGGATACTAACTTAGCTAACTCACTACCTAATACTATCACAACCATCACTAACACCAATCACTAACTAACCCCTCTAACTATACACTCAACCCACACTAGACACCACTCAACTAGGCACTAACTAAGGGTTTATATAGGTCATCTAGGGAATCAATTTGTGGGGCAACATGGGGTTCAAATGGTATATGTATTGAATGGAAAATGAATGGATGAAAGAGTGAATTGATGGAGGGGTGAATGGATTGAATAGAATGGAATGCATGGATGAATGAAGATTGAAATGAAGTATGGATGGACTGAAATTGTGAAGAGGGAATGGATGAATGATGTAGGATTAATGAATGGATGAGTAGGAGAATGAATGAAGAAATGGGTGGATGAAACATGTGAATGAATGAGTGAACCAAGGGATGATATGGGGCTGAAATGTGGTGCCTATGGGCTGTCCTATGGGGTGTTCATGGCTGAATGTAAGGGCTGATTTGGAGGCTTATATATGGGCAAATATATGGCTGATTTGTAGGGTTGAATGGGGGCTGAATTGGCTTATGTAGGGGCTGATTTATAGGTGATATGGAGGCTTATATTTGGGGTGATATGTGGCTAAGTGTGGCTGAATGTAGGGGCTGTTATGGACTGAATATAGGGCTGTTTTGGGACTGTCAAATGGGTGAAATGGAGGCTGAAATGGCTTTGTATATTAGGGGTTTAAGTGGACTGTTTTGGGGCTGAAATGGATGTGAATATGGCTGATTTGTGGGCTGCAGTGGGCTGTGATATAGGGGATGATTTAGGGGTAATATATGGCTGATATGTGGGGCTGTCCCCCCTAACCTGCTGAAACAGCAGCACCTAGGTGCTGCCTTCTCCCTCTTCCCACTCTCAATCCCACT